>JAWWEM010041288.1:0-13617 GCA_035582935.1 Ormyrus thymus
TAATAACACTAACTCTAAAATTTCTACATTTCACAATTTATGCTTTCTTAGTAATATTAATATTTTCTTTGACACCTGCATGCACTAGTGCATTACTTTGAAGAATTTTTTTATGCGAGTGCTTAGTCAGAGTTTATAACTAAATTGTTCTGAATTTAGAAGAAAGATACAAAAGGATATGAACTGTGCGAGTCAAGGAGAGTATATGACATTCGGGTGACAGATTGCAGACGATGACTTACCTGGAGTTTTAGAGCCTAACGCTCACCCAGTCCCCAGATATTTTAATGTAGCCTTGGATCTCGATTACGATCACACCTACGCTAGATGATCCCAGCAAAATCTCTTTTTAGGCCTTGGATTTCTTCTGAATTCACTTCCTATAATTACAATAAGTATATTATAACTATTATGCATTATATTTATTCATATTAAGCTTAATTAAGTTTAACTAAGCTGTTTGACGGATGAATTTTATGCTAAAAACTCAACTTTTTAGCATAAAACTTGCATCACAAATTTAAAAAATTTTAAAAGTTACGGCTTAAAATGTAATTTTCTAAAAATATTAAAATTAAAGGAGCATGCTCACGGAAATTAATAGTCAAATTGTACAAGGAATGCACATAAGCGGTTTCAGCATGAAGAATTTTTAAAATCTTGAGTATTTAAATAAAAATAGCATTATATGTTAAGTGGTAAATATGAAAAAAAATTTTTTTTTAATATTTACTACTGAATGTCGGATGAAATCTTGATTTTTTTACTTATTTTAATGAAATTGGCTTTAGTTTTTTACATATTTCCCTTCATTTCCACAGACTAAATTTTCTTCTACTGTTGATATTTTGACCAAGTCTAAAAGATAGCGTTACTTTTATACGTTCTTCTGCATTCTCTTTTTTTCTACAAATCTGTGGGCATCCTCCTTTGCTAAAGAAATCACTGTAAACATAGTGTAATTATGATTTTAACATTACCATACATTTTTTTATCATGCTTTACTAATTTTGGTTAATTTATAATTCAGTGTACTCATCGCGCTTCAGTCGTGTCACCACAGTCGCCGCAGGCTGTGCGTTTTGTCAGCTGATCGCTTTTTAGCCTAATATTTTGCCTCTAGTGTGCGCTGAGTTTAACCATATTTTGAAGCATTGTATAATTATTTAATGTCTCCAAAGAAATTACTCGTGGACACAGTGCTACTATTTCAAAGCTGGTAAACTTTAAAGTTCCGTTATCATTTCAAACTGTCAAGCTAAAAAGAACTTTCATTTTTCTGTTTCAGGTCCTCTTAAGCCAACATTAGGCTTTAGTTTTTGGTGTTTTTTGATATAGTGTTGTGTTTTAAATACTATTATAAAAGTGTAATTTGTGTTATAGATGTGTACCTCCAGCAGTGTGGCAGCATTACTTCATATTACAGACATATTGCTTTGAACAATTCTTATATTTATTTTAATTTCTTTAGTTAAAATTTGCAAGTGTTATGCAACAAGTAGGGAAGTATTATGCTAAACTTAATGCGTCAAAAAGCTTAATTAAACTTAATTAAGCTTGGTATGCATAAATATAATGCATAATAGCTGTAACATACTTATTGCAATTATAGGAAGTGGATACAGAAGCAATGCAAGGCCTAAAAGGAGATTTTGCGGTTCTTTTTGGTTGTTTCTTTTTTTTCAAGGGTCAATATTTACCTGAAGAAGAAAAAATTTAATCAGGTTCAATCATAGGTAAAGTTATATTGTTATTTTTATTTATTTAATTTGTTTTGTTAAAATTTGTATGCAAGTTTTATGCTAAAAAGTTGAGTTTTTAGCATAAAATTCATCCGTCAAACAGCTTAGTTAAACTTAATTAAGCTTAATATGAATAAATATAATGCATAATAATTATAATATGCTTATTGTAATTATAGGAAGTGAATTCAGAAGGAATCCAAGGTCTAAAAGGGGATTTTGCTGGGATCATCTAGGGTAGGTGTGATCGTAGTCGAGATCCAAGGCTACGTTAAAATATCTGGGTACTGGGTGAGCGTTAGGCTCTAAAACTCCAGGTAAGTCATCGCTAAGCTGAGGAGAGACATATGAGTCAGTTTGGGTGCAATCTGTCACCCGAATGTCATATACTCTCCTTGACTCGCACAGTTCATATCCTTTTGTATCTCTCTTCTAAATTCAGAACAATTTAGTTATAAACTTTAACTAAGCACTCGCATAAAAAAATTCTTCAAAGTAATGCACTAGTGCATGCAGGTGTCAAAGAAAATATTAATATTAAGAAAGCATAAATTGTGAAATGTAGAAATTTTAGAGTTCGTGCTATTAATGGCATGAACGGTTATTAATAATTTTTATAAAATATCTAGCTGAGTAATTTATGCTGGTATTTTCATATAATTATTTTCTGTAATTGTACCATGTATTATGTTAAATAAACCTATCAAGGAATAAAGTATAGGAAAGCATACGTTGCTCTTGCATTTTGGTTATTTAACCATATTTATGAGTTTTTTTCTGAATATCCGAGGTCTTTCCCATTCCAAAACTGGCATCACAGTTGTACGTATAATAACTATCTCCATGATGTTATGTGGAATTTTATGGATGATCGAACTCTTGAATTTTCAATGTAATAGCTTTAGATGTTTAATTTAAGGCTTTAAATTATTATTTCACTATGTTTATGAATTTTTTTCTAAAAAACTAAGACGTTACCCATTCCAAAATTGAAACCATAGTATTTGTACTTAAAATAGCTACTTGATTTTTTCTGACATGGTATCGATAAGCGAACTCTTGAAATTTTTGAAATATAGATTTTAAATGATTTTAAATCATTGAAGGAATATAATATGACTTCAGTAAGCTAAATTTTCTGAAAATATAACGCTTTTGCAACAAAGAAGACCCTTAGTCATTTTTTTATAAAAGACATATTTTATTTTAATACAATTTTTAAAACGCTGCCAAAGCGTCAATAAAAATCGTAGCGGGTCAACATTTTTTTTTAAATTAAAGGGGAAGAATTGTACTTTAACGTGCAATGATCAGATTTATTGAGAAAAAAATCACTCACGCGCAGGCTTGCGAAAGTTTACAAATTTTGAGCTTTGAAAAATGACCTTGAATTTCAAGGTCACGTTAATTGGGGTTGCGTTATATCGAAAAACCAACATTACCATCTTAAAGCTGAGACTATAATCTTTTATTTAAAAAAAAATTGATCCCCTACGACCTTTTTTTCCTGAGATATCGACCTTCGAAAATGAGCAATTTTTCGTCGGAATTAAGTGGTGCGTTAATTTTGTTGCGGAGTGTATATATATATATATATATATAATTTTCTAGATTCAATATTAACCCGCAAGCTCCTAAACGTCCATTATTTTAATACTTTTTTCAGCGACATTTTTGCTACCAAATCGATCGTCAAAAAATTCCAAAATAATGCACTGCATAAATAAGTTTTTCTTTTAATATTTTTGTGTTGAAATATATATTTCCCAACTCAGGCATGAAAGTAGCGTAGAAAATCGAGTATTTCAAACGTTCAACAAAATTTTTTGTCCTAGCTGGGAAAAATGACTTTTCCCCGCTTACAGCATCTTCGGCGCCCTCGACTCCGACTCGTGCTGCGTACCTCACCCTCACTAGAAATAGCTCATTTTCTCCCCTTGTTGCACAATGTACTATTTAATTAGTCAAATTCTTGTGGCTATCCGCTCTAAACTTTAAAATGTGTAGGTTAATTTTTCGAAATTCAAAATGAAGATATTCAATATGTACGTTTGCAACTCGGCACAAAACTGATATTTTATGCTATTTCTGATATTTTCAATTGAAAGAATATTTGGAAATGAATTCTTCTACACATTCGCAGATAGGAGTTGTTACTTTGGAAAGTGGAGCCAAGACGGTGAATCCAATATGATCACTAAAATGTTATCAAGCTTGTTTTTAAGTTACAATTAGAAAATGTGATACTTTGTGAGCCTTTATCATGTCTAATATGTAGAGGTAGTACGCTAAGCTGACGTAAAATGACTCAAATAGATCTTATTTGAAAATATAACATTATCATCATAATTTTTCAAACTCGTCTCCAAATATTCTGAATCATCTACAGAGTTAGAGAAATTGTCCGTGGTGCATCAAGTACAGTGACGCATATAGTTGAGAATACAGAGATGTCACCAGAAAATCTGATTTCCGTGGTTATGCCACAAATTACAGACTTTCAATTTGAATATCGTAATCTGGGCATTTACATCTTCATACCGTACAACTGATCATCCCGAAAGGACTTATTTGATTCTGATTCGACATTTACTGTGGTTAAGCGTCATACTTAATAATGTACGTACTAATGCTTCCTTTAGAAGCGGAAAGCGACGTTGTTTCAAAGTTACGTGTGCGATAGATATGTGACAGTACGTTGAACTGAGATAAAGATTATCGTGTAGTGTGAGGGCGTTGCGGTCTTGCGAAGTGTTTTGTTTTTTCATTATTTAACGCATTTGCATGATGTTATTTTTTTGCCTAGCGGGCCGAAAATACTACTTTCCCTCCCGGCGACGAATCGGGAACGTTGTATTTTCGTCCTCGCTAGGCAAAAAATAGTATACGCTCCACGGGAGGTAAAATGGCAAGCCAATAGCACGTGTTTAACACCCTCGCCTTCGACTCGGGTGTCAATTTACACGCGATGTCAGCTGACCAATACTTTACCTCCCTAGGTGCGTAATATACTATTTAGTACCCGGAAAAAAACTCGGGTTTTTTTCTCTCGTCTGACATTTACTTAGTACGTATGAGAAAAAAGTATTAAAAAACAGACGTTTAGGACTTAAGGGTAGGTTATAGGGTACAGTCAAAAAAAAAGTTCTTTAATGTAACTATGTTTTAGTTACTTAAAAATTAACAAAGAAAAAAATTTTCAGTTTATTTCAATCAAATTTGAGAGTTTTGCTTTAAAAAGTCATCAAAAAAGGGGTTTATTGAAAATGTCTCCAATTTGAGATATCACCAAAAAACTGAAATTTGTTCACACTTAGTGCCAAACACAATAAGTTTATAGCGGCTTTGGTTCTAAACTCAAAAATGCCAGTTTAAGACCTTTTTAAGTCAGTGAAACATTAAAGAAGTGAAAAAATGCTGTATTTTTAACAATTTTAACAATTATCAACAAAAAATTAGCAAATTATTTTAAGAATAAGAGCCTCTGTAACTTTTTTGTAAACATAATAACCAATCTCCGTGCACAGTTTCAGCTGGATATAATAAAGGTGCCCCGCAGGAGATATCTTGAAGATTGAAAAAGTTGATTTTGAAAAAATCAAGGTTAAAGATTTTCACAGAAAGATGTTCAAAGTTTCCTTACTTGGGCAGTTTAAAATTTTCTAGTACCGTACAACAGTCCTTCCTGCTTCCTTAGTAAAGTTTCTGAATGTTGCTGATACTTTTTGGGACTGCGGTATGTCTTTCTCTTCTGCTTCTCTGGTGTAGATTGCCTTTGCTGCCTGCGTGTGTCTCTTCTTCTGGCAAAATCATCATGCTGCTTGCTAGATTGATGGTTTAGTCTCATCGCTGAGTTAACAGCCCATTATTGAATTGAGTAACAGCATTTACAACTACTATTTCAATTCTTTTCTTACCAGAAGAGTGTCACACCTCCGGAACACCAATCCTCCTGAAACTGCACAGACTGTTTCCTTTACTCTAGTTATGAAGACCGGTACATTTAGTTTAATCTCATAGGCCCTAAATTTTTTTCTGAAGGCCTATGTACCTGTTTTATTTAGAAAAAAATAAAATTAATTTTTTTAAAAATACATTGGTATATTAATTTTAATGATTTTATATTCATTGTAATAGACCAAATATTACAGAATTATGTCAAATATTACCTCATTTCATAGCAAATTTCGCATAATAAAGTAGAAAACTCAAAAATTAAATAGTATATTACGCACCTAGGGAGATAAAGTATTGGCAAGCTCATAGTGCGTGTAAATGTCAAACGCGAGCTATGGGCTTGTCATTTTACCTCCTATAGAGCGTATACTATTTTTTTGCCTAGCGCAACGTTCCCGAAAAATACAACGTTCCCGATTCGGCGCCGGGAGGGAAAGTAGTACTAGAAGTTCTTTTACATGCTTTGATATTTCTAGCACACATTTCTGAAATAAAAAAAAAATTGAGGTTTTTTGGTGATTTTTGACTGTACTCTAACGGGTTAGTATTAAAATAATTCATTTATTATTCTCTAAATGTTTTCCTTTTCCATTCCCATTCAATTCCAACATAAAAAGTCCTATTTGAAGATCCCTTCAAATTTAATTTACAAAATTTGATTGCTATATCTTGTAAATACAGACGATAAGAGCTTTTGAAGAATGGGGAAAGAATTTTCAAATCGTATTAGAAAACGCTGCAAGTTTAACGTTGTTCTCTGGACTAGCGATTAAGTACAGTCTAACATTTTATCTTGAACCACAGGTAAATCATGATACACAAAATGTATACAAATGTTTATAAACTAGATAAAATATTGAAAAAAAAATTTTAGTTTAAGTTTCTTTATGAAGAAGTCATTAAAGACTGGAGAGAGTTAAATGATGAAGGTGAACAAAAGGTACTGAGTCATTACGCAAACATTGGTCGTTTTTTGACAATTAGTTATTCAGGTAAAGTCTTAGCATTTTCTATCATAATGATTATAATTATTAAACTTTTTTGTGTAACAAGAATCACAATTTGCTTTCATCGGCAAATTTATTATTACCAAAAACTGTTTTCCTTCTTTATTCCGATTTCATTCCAGCATAAAAAATGCTATTTCAAGATCTATATTCATGATCTTCGTTCCTTATATAATTGATTTAATGATAATCGTGTTCATGGACTTAATTTCACTGTTTATATTAAGTAAAATAGATGCTGCTGGAATTCTTAACTGCACACATAATACGCAAGTGATTTTTTCTTTGTTGACAGTCCTTTACTTTGACAAAGTAATAAACTGACTACTATTTGAACATTAAATTTTTTCTCCAGTTCATTACGTAGTGGAATTATTACACAATTTCGATAAATTGTAGCACTTTCATGTAAGTGCACATATTAAACATAATTCATCCAATAAAAGATTGTACTTTATTTTTAAAAATGAAATATTCATTTTACTTTTTGTTACTAACTGATTTAATAAGCATAATTTGAGTGTGATCATTCGCTCTAACAAACATACGATTAGTTGAACATTAATTTTTCATTCGATTACCATTAACTATAATTAATATCAACACAAGTCATTATTTTCAGTGTTCATGTTTATTGCCGCAGTAGGTTTCACTGTGCCAGCAGTAATACCACAATTTCTTGATATAATTATGCCATTAAATGAAACCCGCGAAAAAGTGCTTTGTATGTATGTGGAGTATTTTGTCGATCAACAAAAATACTATTACCAGCTGGTACTGCACATTTCCATCTGCCACTTGGTTGTCGTTATGATGTATGCGGCTATTGATGGAATTTATACTAATTTAGTGCACCACAATATTGCACTCTTTTACGTTGTCGAGTAAGTGTAAAACAGCTGCAATGTAATGTTGACTTTAGGAAAATATAACGTATATAAAAATAACATATTTAGCTTACGTCATTTAACTTTATAATCAATTGCAATTATTTAATTTTAATCTTTCTCTTTCGTGATTTAGAATATAGAGCTTTATTATATTTATCTATAGCTATAAGTTAACGTTAAATTGTCACTAACTCTTTCATAATGAGATTACAGTTATCGTTTAAAAAAAGCCTTTGGTATGGCGCAATCAAACGAAGATTATAGCTCAAAGAATATAGATGAAAAAATCCATCAGTGTGTAATCAGCAGCGTTGTTGTGCATAATAAAGCTATTAGGTTTGGTATATTTTTCAAAAGTTTTTAATATGTACTCCATTTTAAATGAATTTTTTCTTAATAGGCTCTGTAATATCCTGCAATCAACCTACCACCTAGTTTTTTTTTTAGGCACAGGATTTTTATTGGTTTGCCTGAGCCTATGCACAGTCGCAGTAAAATAATTATCATTTGAATTTAATACTTCAGATGAAGGAATATAAAAATGGTTGATTTTGACATGTTGTTCAAAGCTTAATCATGTTATATTTTTAATATTCTGGCGAAATATGAAAATTAAAAATGTTTGTTTTTAGGTTGCATAAAATAAATATGCATATTATATAACTTACTTATAATTTACTTTTAAAACTGAGTTTTTAATTAATTTATAATTTAAATTAACAAAAAGGCGATGACAAATTTTAATTAACAATGTGTGTTATGTCTACTTCGTGGTACGTGTTTCTTCTTCTAATCCACTACAGTATAATGGTCTTTCACAATAACTTTTTCATAAAATGTAGCATACTTTTAAATCTAGTTTGCATTATGAAAACATATTCTAAAGAGAAAATGTGAATTAAAACTGAATGCCAGACTACTTTAAATGCTATTCATTGCTTTACCGTATAATTTCTACTTTTACAGAAGCAGTACTGACTGCGTGTGCTTCGTTTAGAAACACATCGTTGACTATTATTGTTAATTATTTCTAATGTGTAAATTAATATTGCAATGTTGAACAATATAAATAAGTTATCTTTTTATACGATAAAATATCGTAAATTATGATAACTATTAAGCTCTTTCAAACAAAAATTAGCACCTATCATCCATTTTTATATATCCTTTTTTTAGCTATTTATTATTTTTTTTTTCAGCTAATGTTGTTTTCAGGGGATTCTCTCAATTTTGCGAGATTAGGAGCTGCTTGGTTAAGCATTCTCTTCTACCATTTTTATATTAACATTCATGGACAAAAAATCATTGACGCCAGTTCAAATATTTTCAACTCCATGCAAGTATTTTATAAAAGTAGCTTGAATGAAAAGTAGATTATTATAAAACAAATACTTAATATGAGTCTAATGAGAGTACGGATATAAACATTTAAAGTTTTTCAAAGTCATGGTGAAAATACTTTATCGAACATTCACAATAAATTATACATAGTTTAATACTTACCATTCAGACAAAAGAAATTTAGGACAGTATTAACTTTATATAATATTTTAAAAATAACTGAACTTTTAATTGTATTCTTTACTACTACATTTTTCAATCAAATAAATGATAAAAAACATAATTTAAAAATTAGTGTCAAATTCTGATCTGAAAAATCATAGTTAATTTATAAATATTTTGTGTCTGTTTAATATTTTAGTTATGCTTCTGGTTGGTACAAATTTCCTTTAAGGACTCAGCGGCTGCTGAAATTTATGATGCTACGTTGTTACAATCCATGTGTATTCACTTGCGGTCCTTTTTTAGTTATGAATTTACATAATTGTAGCGTCGTAAGTACTAAAATTTAATCTTTTTACTTTGTTTCTCATTATTTTTCAGTAGAAATGTTTTCTATTATAGGTTTTAAAAACAGCTATGTCTTATTGTACATTCATGTTAGCGGTAAGCTAAGAATGAAAAAGTTTGATCTTGAAAGAATACAATGTAGTAACCATTTATACTGGAGTTTCAATAACGTTTATGTTTCCGTAGATTAATTTTATAATCTGCTTTTCTTCAATTTACTAAGTTATAATTAATTTTTTCAGGCTTCAACATTCGAAATGTTTTAGTCTTACACGTGTCTTTATAATAGAAAACAAAATATTCAATGAAATTATATTATAATATTATGAAATGAGTTATTTTATTTATAACATATGAATAAATTATATTTTATATTTATATTAAAGCTTAATTATTTTTAATAATATCATTATAGCTATTTAATTTAGTTTTTATATTTATAAGATTATTTTATTTACATAATTTTATATTGGTTTAGTTATGAACAAAATTTCAATATTATATCCGATGTCTGGAAAAAAAAATAAAGTTGTGAAAAAAGTTCAAGAGAAATAAATAAATGTTTCCTGTATTATAAATGTAAAAAATACCTTTCTAATGAATGCCCGCGATTTATATTTTAAAAGATTTAATGCTCAATAACCCCATCTAACGAAGCAAAAGACACAAAATTTATAAGTAGGAAATATGCATATATTTATGTTAAGTGAACAACAAAGTGAACAAAACAAATGTAACAAAAAAAAGAAGCACGGGAACAATCTTCATGACATTGGAGTACGATAAGAAGAACTTAATCAGCTTTGTTGCTCTTTCAAGAAAACTAGTGGTAATTATAGTTTAAAAATTGTGTTAATGCGGGTGAACATTTTTAGAAGAAAACTACAAGTTCTGTTATTGTTGTTTCTTGAAAATTTTAGTTTTTTGGAGTTTGGCGTAAGTCAAAGACTGAACGAATAGATGGTTTTTCATCTAATAGGGCTTAAAATCTTTGTTTTTTTATCTCTTTTCAAACTGAAGCTGGTTTAAAGTTGAAATAATTTGGTTGACTATTTTTAAGCTAAGAAAAATTGAGAAAATTCATGAAATTTGTTAAAATTAATAAATTTTTTTCAGTTTTTCTTAATTGAAAAATAATAAATCAAAATATTTCAACTTAAAAACAGCTTTAATCTGGAATGATATAAGAACAAACATTTTAAGCCATGTTTGATGAAAATCCATCTATTGGTTCAATCTGGGGCTTACGCCAAAGCAAAAATTTGAGTTAGCTATATCTCTGGATCAAATGGGCCTACAGAGTACAGTTTGAGCCCATTTGATCACAATAAACTATATTTTTAATATATATTGTTTTTATAACTTTTAATACTAAGGATTCTTTGTTTCAGGTTTTATTTTTAAAGGCAAATGATGGATATAATACCCCCTTACGGGGATCTAGGATAGGCTCGTGACAATACGTGTAACTTTACGGCACGGTCCATCTGGCTTATGTTTATCTTTCATCAAACGTCGTCACTCGCCTCGTGTCGTATTTCACAACTTTTAGTTCGAATTTTTGTTTTTCATAAATTATTATGTTACCTTTCCTTTTCTTATGATGGCAGCTTACCTCGCTAACTTAGCATTCCGTGGCCGAAAATGCCTTAAAATTGTTTTAATCACGAAAAATACACATTGTACTGTGACTGTCAATTTTCACTCAGACATCCCCTTAAACATTACATTTTCTTCACCAACAATAACTACCCTACCAATAAATTCGAACACGCAAAAAGTGTCAATGACTGCTGGTTCACAAAAACTAATCATCGCCAAGAACCGAAGAAATTTCCACGCAAGATGTATCTTTTTAATTTACATTTAAATAATTTCAAAACGATTTATTAAAATTCCGAAGTATTTTACCAACGGTAAATTTAAAAGAAATTTCCAAACGAAATTTAAGGGCATTCACACCTTTCGAAATGCGAAGTCAGGGGTTCAAAACCCACAATGTGCAATAATGAAGCATACTTCGATACAAAATCTGCTAACTTGCAGACATGCGAAATAAAGAATTGCTTCACTAATTTAGGACAGTTTCTCATTATAAATACGGCAGTCCGTCAAAATCCACGAAATAAGGCCGGTCGTAATAATTGTACTCGCTCCGCAAAAAACCAATCTATACGCTATAACGGGCTCCGTATCATTTTTATCGCACGTAAAAGAAAATATTGTTCGTCGTTTTAACGGGAAAATTCGATATTCAAATGTTCATATCTGATTGTAAATTATATTGTATTAATAGCGCGATTTCTTGTGAAAGGTGATAATAATAAAGCCTATTGAAATTAAGTGAAAAGTGTCTATCAGTTTTATTTATTCTCCTGTCCACGCACACGACAAGGACATCCTTTAGATCCTCGATTTGCGCTAGTGGGAGTAGCACATCCCTCACAGGAGACAGTAAGTCTAAATCATACACTTAAAATTGCATTTACTTTTCAAAATAAAAGTCAACAACGAAAATAATTGGTGGTATCTCACTACTGGGTTCATACCTAATTCAATTATTTTTATAATCGAGGAAACTTAACTTTATGGTTATAAATTGAACTAAACGCCAACATCTATACCAAAATCTTTTATTTTTCTTAAATTTATAATATAATCAAGCAATAAAATTGAGGTCCTTTCTTTCGGTAAAGTCAGGACTTAACAATATTACCGTTGAAAGTGCAATTTTCATATTTAACATAAGAGTTTTTTAATACATTTTTTACATATGTATCATTATTTTTTCTGTTAATTTCGTTACTTGTTGTAGGTTACAAAGTCTTTCTCCGATCGGCAGAAAAAAAAAAAGAAAATCGCAGCAGTGGGCAAAAGTGCTACATTTTCTAGCCTAAGTGAACGGCGTAAGTACGTACTTTCGCTCAAGGGGTAGAGAAAAGTTCATTTCAAATATTATGCATGAAATTAATACTCGTCTAAGCGTGCGATTATGCTTGTAAAACCAGAACTAGTTACGATGCACCATTTTATGAGGGCCGAAGTGCTAAATCAAGCGTTCTACGAAACTCGTCGCGTTCTAAACAGTTTTTGCTTCGGGAAGCTGTTCAATTTTTTATTCAAACTAGTGCTTTAAACATCGAGGTGTTTAGGCATCTAATCCAAGACAAGTATTCTGCCGAAATAACTGGTTCATTACTGACGCTAAATAATATATCCTTTTGAATATTTGTTCAACCAAATATATACTTCTATTTAGCTATACTTCGCGAAGTGTGAACAAAGATCAAATAGCTTCTTTTCAATCTTAACCGACAGTCAATTCCCTTCGTTTAAACTAGGAATAATCAACTTTTGATACGGATTTCCGCAACTTCCGAACGACTCTCGGTGAAAATCAATTTTATAAAAACATCATAAGAGTTGCGCGCGAGTCCCGTCGCCGATAACGTCCAACGTTCGAGCGTTCAGCAATTGACCAGGATTACATAAGCAGCTGCGGTGCGCGTACGTTGGTCGAACCGTCCGTTGACCAACGGAACAGATCTCAGAGGAGGCAGAAGCAGGAGGAGCTGCTCTCGCCGGGTATCGGTGGCAGCATTCGACGCGTGAAGATATTCAGCAGCTGGCAATGTACCCTGAAATTGTTTTTGAGCAATTAGTCGTGAGATAATCTTGTTAAATAGGTGAAAAATGAAATGAATAAAATTTTTATTTGAAACATTAAGCTTTTTTTCCTTCCCTTGGATTTCTTTTGAGACTTTACTTAAAAAATACATTAAATAAGGCATTATCAGTAATCAAATTGAGTAAAACGTATAAACTTTATCTAAAGCGAATTTAAGAATTTTAATTTATTACTTTTAGAATTTATAAGTTTACTTATAAATTTTAAACTGCTGGTGGCGTCGATGACCTCGCCGTCGCAGTTCCAGACGCTGAGGCTCGAGCTGCCCAGCTGGGAGCAGGGCCCGGTCATGTTATTCCTTCGCCCCGAGTGATCGTTCGTTTCCGGCGGTGCCAGGAAGGTGTACTCCCGAGCTCGGTACACCTCCATGAACGGCAGATCGTACTGGAATTAAATGTCGTTTTCAAGATAAGTAAGCTCTGAAAAAACTTTGGAAACCAAGTTTTTGCGATAAAGTAAATGAATTGTTTATATTTTACTAT
>JAWWEM010041299.1:0-13613 GCA_035582935.1 Ormyrus thymus
GGATAGTGCAAGTTTGTCCTTCGATTACGATAGAGTATACTAATTTTTAATGAGATATTTTTCTCAGTGTACGAAAACGTTTCCTCCCCCGACCGACCAATCACTCTGTTCATAAATACGCTCCTCCAAATATTCTCAAATCTAAACACTGGAATATCGCCGCGATCGCGCAGCTCGATCCCGCAGAATCTCGCAGCACTTCCATCCCGGGCACTCGCCGCTTTTACAGCCAATGTAAACCCCGCGCTCGCCACTTCGTAAATTCGAAAGGGCGTAAATCATCTCTCGCTGCCGCCTGAGAATCGCCGAGGCTGCTGCACAATGAGTCCGTCGTCGACGACGCGGCGAGCGAGCTCCTCGCAATACCGTCGCGCGCGCGCATTTGCTTATGAAAAAGAAAAGAGGGGCACAAAGCCGCAGACAACGTCGCGACGCGCGCAATGAGTCGGGTAGACGAGAGCGCCGTAAAAGAAGATGCGTTTCCGCGTCGCGTCGCGACAATCGCCGCCGCCTGCGCGCTGCGGCGAATTAAATCTTGCGTGCGTTACTCCGACGGGCTTGATTGTTCTCGCTCTTGCTTTTAATCACGGAAATGTGCGTAGTTCTCGGTCTTGCTTTTGGTTGTTTTAATAATTATTCAGGTTCTGCGGTATGAATAGTATACTTTTATTCATAAGGGACTTGGTAGAGCATTTCTTTTTTTATAAAAAGAACTACTAAGCTTGTTTATAAAATGGATGCGTAAGTGCTGATCGAAAAAGCATTTAAAAACTTGAGATTTCCCAAGCTCTAACTTTTTTGAGTCATTCTAGTCGAGTGTAATAACCCTAAATTCCGTTTTTCAAACCGACAGGTTTATGTTTATAGAAGTGAAAAACTTTGGTACATCTTCCCTACATGCGACCTTCAACAAAAAGAGAACTCTCACCAGCCTCGATCTCTCAAGTGGAAAAAATACCATCCCGTATAGTTGCGCAAACAAGTAACTCCGACTCCATCACCCGACCCAACAGTGTATTCTTCCGCGACTTCGAGTAGCCCCCGAAGCGACAAAACTTCGCGCACAGCCAGCGGGCAAAAAAAAGAGCGCCTCCCCGTCAAAAAAGGAAAGGAAGGGGGCCGCGCGACATTTCCAGACGATCGACTCTCCGCGCGGCTCCTCTCTCTCGTTCGTCAAAGAAGAGGAGAGGCGCGCAGCTTGCGCGCGTCAGCTGATCGGAGACGGGGCCGATTGCTTCCGGTCGATTTGAGGCTCGGCTCGTGAATTTTCACCGCCTCGAGGGGGGAGGGTCAAGGTCGACTTGCCTGCGGGGGGAAAGACAGCTTTTCCGGCCGCAGGGAGGCTAATTCGCGTAAAGTGCCGAAGGCTTTGTTCGCTGCTTGGACGTGACGAATGCCTTGTTGTTGTTTTCGACTGGATTAATTTAGGCGTGAATTTCTTGTTTTTTTTTCTCTCGCCTGTTCGCTACGGTTTTTGGGCAATTTAAGGAGACGATCGATCATTTATCAGCAGATGATGTTGATTTATAAGGAAAAAAATTTTTGGATTTATTGCTTCTGGGTAAATTCTGCGGAATTTTTTTTATAAACTAAGGTTGAAATTGTGAAAAAAAAAAGTTGAACTGCATTCTTTAATAATTACAAGTCGCTAAAAACTAAAAGGTAATTTTGTTTTATAACAATTTTACAGACAAAACTTTCACAAATCTTAAGAAATCACTTTTTCCCGATCTGCTTTATTATATTTATTTACAAAGAAGAACGTAACCAATTAACGAAACTTTTCCATTCTCCTCGGGATTTTTTTACACCAATCAATCCCAGTATACCGCAGCCTCGCAAATCCCAGCTCCACCGGCGCATAACAAAACAAACAATATCTCTTCCCGCGAGCGAGCTCTAAAGTTATTCAAATCGATACCACACAGATTCAGAGCTGCTCGTCTTTCTCTCTCTCTCTCTCTCCTGAAGCGCCAAGGAGCCCCGCAGTAAAAATTAATTCATAAAAAGAAAAGCCGCGGCGGAGAGGCCTCGGAACGGACTGTAACGGTTCCCCGCGCGGGAACTCGCGGGAATATATATACAAACTATTCGCTAAAACGGTATAGGCGCATAATCCGATCGGCCCGGCAATATCGGAGCTATTTTAACGAGCTCGTTGCGCGCCGGACGATTATGTCAGGAGCGGCGCGGCCGACGAGGCTCTCCTGGAAGGAAAAGAAAAGAGAGCCGCCCGTCGCTTTTCACCGAGGAATTCGTTGCCGCCGCCGCCGCCGCTGCTGCTCCGGATGCTTCGAGGCGGCTCGCTTTCAAGGCTCGAACGGCGCCGCTTCGAGGAGGATCGACGGCTGTCAGTTTAGGCTTTTCGTTGACGTCTGAGCTGGAAGTTTTTTTCGATCCGGAGAGCTTTTCATCGCTGAAAGTTTAAATCTGAGGAATGCGGGAAAGTGTTTTATTATGGGAGTTGAGATTTTAATTTTATAGATTCATTTTTTTTTTTTTTTTCAAGCAAAGCCAACGTTAAATTTTATAAATTTAATCGCATATGAAAGACCGAACGGAAAATGACAATACAAAACATATTTTTTTAATTTTAAACAAAATTCCGAAGAATAAATTCCACTCGCTAAACCCGAATCACTCGCTGTTAACTAATCGATAAAAAATTCTTAGCCGACTCGAAACCATCGAAACAGCGAGCGTATCCCACGAGTCCTCATAAATTTGGACGCCAGTCCCGCCACATCTGCCCTCCATCCTTCAAAAAGCGTGTCGCGCGCCGTCGAGGAGACGCGCGGCCGACGACGCGCCGCCTGCAATTCTCTCGCGAACTACATCGCGGCGACATTTGAATACGCGCGTCCGGGGCGCGCTTAGCCTACATCGCCGCTAATAAACCTCCTTCCGCGCGCGCCGCTGCAATTGCGATGCGCCGCGGCAAAAAAGTCGCGCGCGCACCTTCCGTTATTCAATTATCGCCAGGCGGACGAGCCACTTCGACGTTGTACCGTTCGCACCGCCGCCGATCTGCAACTTTAATTCGGAGCGCACTCGGCGCTGCGAGCGGAATTCTTTTACGAGGCGATATTAATGCCGAACGACGGGAGGATGATTTCGTAATAAATTTTGGTAAGGTTTTCAGTTCTAAAGGAGACTTTTTGCTTCATTTGTCAAGCCTTTATATTCCTAGTTAATGGGAGCAAAAAATAATGCAGATTTTAATCACAACCAACTCTTCTCGCTCCGCCTTCCTCGCTCGGTGTCACAGACTCGTCTCGCGTACATTTTTCAACGTCGCAGCTCCATTACGCTTCTCATTTAATTGCACGAGATTTGCATGCCCGTCCAGAATTTTTGCCAGCCGCTTCGTCCTCGAAAGCGAATTAATCTTAGAAAAGAAAAGTAAACACAGCCTCCCGATACATCGAACGAGGAGGCCAGAGAAACGGGCTCCTCCTTTTCTTCGCCGCGCGGCGTTTCGCAGCGACTTTTTTCGATTGAACCCCCTCGCCGCGGCACCGAAGAGCCACGCGCCGTCATCGCCAACCGTCGCGCACTCGAGCCCCTCCTCGCGAGAGGCCGCGATTAATCAGCGCGATCTCCCGGTGACAAGGAGCGATTTGCTTACGACGATCTGCTGCCGCCTTTTGCGCTCTTGATTCTTCCGGAGGGGCGAGGGAGCCCCCGTCGGTCGGCGTGTGTATTTTTGAGCTATTCCATTTGCATGAGCGACTGTTCATTTATCTCGGAGTCGGGACGGAGTGAATATTTTTTCAGCGGCCGGGGATAATGGGTGCTTTTGGCGGAATTTCACGGAATGAAATTGCGGTTGTGGAAATTTGTGTCGCAGATTTGATTGATGCTGGTGATAAATTGTAATTAGGTTGATATGTTAATAAAGTTTATTAATACTCATACTGAATTTATTAGTCCGTTAATGACTCTGCAGTATTTGAACTTCATTTTGCCCCATTATTGATGTAGACATTAACTTGACAACCAAAGTTATCTGAAATATATCAATTTAATAAGCTGAAATTATTTTGTTCATTTTATTTTAATTAACATTTTTTGGTATATCAACCCCACAAATTACTCTCGACCTTTCACAATGTTTTTATAACAAATTCCCTCCCTTTTCCCAAAACTCGCAATAAACCGTCCGTCTCAACCATTTAAATCCCGTCACCTTCCCGAGCGTCGCGCGCCCCGATCAATCTCCAGTCGTCCATCCGCGCGAAATCTCACGCGATCCTCGCCGAAAGTCACGTGCTCTCGCGCGAGAAGCTCACCAGGAGCGGCAGCGATTCGTCGCGCTTGCAGAAGAAGAAAAAAAAAGAGGAAGCGCGGCGTCACTTGCGACTTGCGTCGCGAATCGCCGTCATCGAGGGAGTGTCGACTCGCGCGCTCCTCTTCCTCGCCGCCGCGAATAAATAATTCATGGCCGGCCCGAAAAAAAAAAGAGCAAAAACGGCAGACGGATGCGTGTGTGCTGTTGTCCCCGGGTGTCCGTTACGTGAGTGACAAGTCATAAAGGCTGAAAAATGCGCGGCGCGCGGTTACGAGGCCGGATTATTATTCTGCATTATATTCGCGGGAATAATATGTAAGCCCCGCGAGAGAGGTTATTTGCGTTTAGTTTAGGCGAGGGAGAGAGAGAGGAAGGACGGTTCGTTAATTAATGGCGCGGAATGGTGCAGCCTCATCTTCGGGAGTATGTTAACGCGCGAGTAGATTGCTAAATAAACTTGTGTTTTGCATTTGCATTGTGCGACGATGGTAGACAGGGGAAGATGGTAGACTTCGGTGGGAAGCTGAGCTTAGATAAGCTTCTTCTTGAAGGCTGGGAGTAACGACTTTTGTTTGATTGATATTGCGAGTGTTTTTTTTTTTAAATAATTTAAGATTTTATTAAAGTTTACAATCTTTTTTTGCATGATTTGTTTTATTTATGTTTTTTTTAGCGTTTTTACTGTACTTTAATTTAACGGACTTGACGTTGGAATGTTGATGACTATGTAAGATACGATGTTTGTAGATGATAATTATTAAGATTCGCATGTAAGTTGTATTATAGGTTGGGTTAAATATTAAAATAATGTAAATTTATTATGCAAGAATGCTTAAGCATTCGCGTTCGTATTTCCGTCAAGAAAAGTCAAGTAAATCTGTTTAAAGTTCACGCTGAATAATTCACGTAAAATATTTTTCAAAGTGCAAGGAAAGCGTCCTTATAATTATACGGGGAGCTCTTCACTTCTGAAATTCCCGCAGAAGTAAATTTCAGCAGAGAATTCATCAGCCAAGAACGCAACCGCTCGCATTCGAAATTATCCCCTTAATAACTCAATGAAGTAATTCCACCTCCATACCCAATGTTTACGAGAACCGAGGAAAGGCGCGAGTCGCGATATAAAATTACATCCAACGTCTCCGCTATATCAAACTGAAATTCTCGCCGTGCAAAGTAGCCAGATTTACGGTCAGTCCATAAATCCCCTCGCAAAATGTGCATCGCTGCTCCCTCCTCTCTCTCTCCGGTTGCACTCGTCGGAGAATAACGACGCACCGGGCGAGCTGCGCGCGCATTCTTTTCTCCCAATTAAACAATGAGCCGCTCGCGCGAAAGGGAAAAGGAGAGAGAGCGAGAGAGAGAGAGAGCCTCATTGATACCCGATAATCGAGAACTTCTCCACAAAGGCCGCCGGGGAGGGAATCAAGAGCCGTCGTCGTCGTCGTCTCTCTCACGGAAATTCAATCTTCGAGTGGCCGAGAGTGCCTGCATTGTACGTCCCCTGGAAAAAAGAAGAAGAAAAAAAAACGTGACCGAGTGCCGCGTTCGAGGAGATACGAAGCTCGCGGCGTGAAACGCGAGTGGATTTTGGAAGCCTTTTGCTCGATAAGTGGGCCCCGCCGCAGCAGCGAGGAGATCTTCGGCGACGAGGCTTGAAATCTGAATTTCGAAGGGGCTCTTTTGTCTTGTGGGCACGAGAGCGAAGGAGGGTTTGATTGGGGGTTTATTAGTAACGTATACTCTTTGCGTGCGATTCATTTTCGAGGATCACTCTTTGAGTCCCGAAGAGTACTGAATTATGAAAAGGTGTGGGCTTGGAGGTATTTTTTTTATTTATTAGATTTTGTTAATGAATTAGTGATTAAAGAGTCTCGTGGAAAATGACAACTTGATTGTTCATCCGTGAAATGAGTTAGCTCCTTTTTCTAACAGGTTATTCAGTTTAAAAAATCATAAAATATTATTTTTCTGAAAGTTTTAAATAAAAGATATGGGTTTCAATAAAAGAAGCATTTCAATGTTTATGTCAATCAATGTTATTTAACAAATACAAAACATCATCGTTTTAACCGCTTTCAGTTTCGTACGTACAAATTTCATTTCTTGAAAAGTCAGGATATTTTTATCTGCCATTATTAAAAAAACAAATAGTCCCTTCTTTCACTCCATTCTTATACCCACTCCAAAAACTAAAACAAAAATCGCCAAAACGCTCTCGGAACCACACTCGCCCAACGCGACCAAGCCACCCACGCAAGCCAGCAGCAGCAGCAGCGGCCAACCCGTCATCAGGCAGCGAACGGCACCCGGTGCTCCGAAAAGTAACGCTTCTCGCGGAGCATGACCGCAAACAACAAACAAACCGCGCCGCAAAATACCAGGGCATTAGCGCCCGGAGCAGCAGCCGACGCCGCGGTGTTTTTAGCGCGACAACGGCGGCGTGACGCCGCGAGGCCGGAGCCGGCTTTCGCGCGCACTTCTGCAAGTACCGCTGCGCGCACCTACGTGCACGAGATTCTACCTTGCCCCGGGAACGTGTCATTACCGCCCGCTGTTTTCCCGAGGCGCTCGATGCTGTTCCCTTTGCCGCGCCGCGCGGCGGCCGTACAGGCTCGGTGCTGCAGCTCTTCGCGGCGGACGGAGCGTCCGTTTTGCCGCTGCTCGATATCTCGGCGAATGCTGAGAGGGACGGTTTTACGAGGCGAGGCTTCAATTGCGTTTAATAGAGTGCGTTGCATTAAATCCGCGCGAAAATGTTTATGATTTCGCTCCCGGTTAAGTGGGACCCGAAATAAGATGTTTATTTACGACTTCGGCTCGGTTATTTTTATACTTTGATCGATAAATGCGTCGAATGGAAACTTGTTTGAATAAGCTTCTTCTTACTCCAAACACCTTTTTACGAACTTCTTTCGAATTCAAAACGAAAACAAAATTATAGGATTTATTATGTTTACACTTATAAACCAGTAATACAACCCGAAATAAAAAGACCGAGGCAAAATTAGCCGACTGAAAAGGCCGCCGCGTCCACGCAAATTTTCCAAGCCAAGCTCGAAAAAACCGTCCGCACTCCATCTCCCTCCGTCCTCGAAACACCGCAAGAACATCAAACGACAAATCGATCTCTCCCGCTCGCGCGCACTCCGAAAAAGCCTCTCTCGCGCGCGCGCGCACGTACATTGTTTAGGAACGGGTTTTCTTTTTCCCCGGCGGCAGATCGCGCCGAGGCGATAAAGTCGCCCCGCGGGAGGGGGGGGGCGCACGCGGCGGCGGAGGTATGCGAATGTACCTCACGTTTACTGCCGGGTGCCGCCGCCGCCGGTTGTTCTGTTCTAGCGCTCCGACAGCTGTTTTTAGAAAGGCGAGCGAGCGGGCGGGATTACGTTTTCTAATCGGCCGCCTGGAATCTGCCTCCTTTTTGCGAGGTGCGCGCGCTCCTCTCGCTAATTAGGCCTGCTTTGCGTCGGATCGTTTTTTCTTTCTCTCCTTTGGCATCCGATAGCGCCGGGGGGTTGGCGAGGGGTGGTGGCGCAGGGTGTGTTCGGCTCGTTGGGTGTTGGATTTCTTTTGGGATGGCTGCTGTTTTTGTGCACCGCATTTATCTTGCATTGTCGCAGTGACGCAATGCACTTTTGAATACGCTCGTTGGATTTTATAAAATTGCTTCTTTGTGCGGGATTCCTTTTGTATAACGCCGGCTTTTAAGAATTTAGAGATGCCTGGAAATTTTTTATCGAACGAGGAGCTGACGGTTATCAGGTGTGAATTTAAGTTTTTTTCGTAAGGTAAGCGAGACGAATCTTTGAAAAAAAAAGAAAAAAACTTTTAACAAGTCCAGTCTGAGCAGTATCCTTCTATTTACGAAGTTTTTGAGGAAAGTGGCATTGCATTGTTCGCTGACATTTGAAACGGTAAAGAGACTGTACTTTACCGGTTTCCTAGAAAATGCAGCGCGCAGCTTTTTATCATTGTTATTGTGAATTCTTCCTGAATGTCACAAAATAACAATGCGAATGCAATAAAGAAAAGTTAAAGCTGTTTTTTTATATTATCGATGGAACAGATGATTTCCTAGCAATGTTATTTCAACAACTAAAGCTACATTGTACCGACATTTTCTAATTTATTTGCGCCTAAATTAAAAAATCTCCCTCCCTCCAAACTCGAAAAAACCTCCGATTCCCAAGAGTCCCACTCCCTCGTCCCCTCGCATCGACAGCCGATCGCTTAACGGCCCGTTCGAATTCCCAGCGCCTCCCGTCCCCCCAGCAAACGGACCCTCTTTATCAAGCCCGACGCAGTTCCGCCCGGCTTATCAGCCGATGTACTCCGTAACCGTTCGGCGGCCGCCGCGTCCGCGTCCTCCGGCGGCATTCCTCGGGAAGCGCCGCGGCTTTGTGAAAAAAAAAGCGCGTCATGCTCGTGTGGCTCTCCGCACGCGGAAGCCGGAAGCGTCGGCGGCGCGGGCGCCGCGAATGCGGGCGACGGTTACGTTAATAACGAAAGTAAATCGGCGGCCCGCGCCGGCGCGCCGCTGCTTTTTCGTTAGATGCGACGCGCTTATCGAGGCTCGCGATCATCGCTGAGCGAGCAAACCTGCCGGTGAGCGAGAGAGAAAGAGAGAGGACTTTCACTCGACTGCCGAGCTCTGCTCTCCGCGCTCGAGAGCTGGGAGAAGGCTCGAGGATGTGATTGACTGACGGTGCATCGATCGGCCTTTTTTTCTTCTGGAGGTGTTGCTTTACGCGATTTTCTGACGGGACGAGCGGTGGAAAGTGCGGCGTGAAAATGATGGAGCAGTGTACCATAATCGGTTATAAATAAGTTTCTTGATTTTAAGTTTATTGGGAATTTTGAAAACTTATTTTACATTTGTGTTTAAAGCTAATTATTGAAATCGGAGGAGAAAAGGATACTTTACGATAAATTAATACTATTTTAATTGCACCGCTGATAATTTTAAGCATCAAAACGTTTTATCAAATCAAAAATTATAATGTTCTGAGGATACATTTTTTTCTCTTAAATAACCGGAGGTACAATCCTCCAGCCGACTTCCTACAATCGAACCTAACAATGAATCAAAGCAACACGTCCAACCTCAACCCATTCACTCCACTATCATCCCGCGACGACTGTCCCTCCGTGTCTCTCTCTCTCTCTCTCTCTCTCTCTCTCTCTCTCTCTCTCTTTCTGTCTCTCTCCCGGGGGAGAGAGCTCGCCAACTCGTGTCGCGTTCGCTACAAAGCGGCCGGGGAGCGTCCAAGATAGCCGCGAATTTCGCGTCCGCCTAACGTTTCTCCGCGATAAGGACGCGACGCATATCGGCCGCCGAGCGCATCAGGGCCCTTTGTCGAGCGAGCCTGGAGCTGCAAATCAGCCGGCGCCTCGAATATCCCAGGCGACGACTTTATCGCTTCTCCGGGTTTTCCGCGTAATTTTCGTTTTCGAGCTGGGGGGGGGGGGCACGCTTTTTGTCTGGGTTAATTAATTCGGGAGATAGGATTGTTTTGGAGACGAGGGGTAGATTGGGAGTGTGATGGTTGTGTTCGCGGAGGGAGGAATTTTTGCGTAGACTTAAAGGGCTGTCGTTTTTTAGGATTTATTTTGCTTTTAAATGGAAATTGTTAATTTGAGAAAGAATTTTATCGTAATAAGATTAGTTAAATTTCAATTGAAAGTTATTCATTTTAATGAGAAAAGTTTCTTTTACGGACAGAAAAAGTTTTATAAAGTCTACATAGATGACTTTTCCCGCTGATAAATTGTTTTTCCGGTATTCCACTTTAAAATCCAACTTTATGCAATAAAAATTATTTTTAAGAAGACAAATTTAATGTTTTCTAAATTTTTATAAAAATACTTCGGAATGCTTTGGCATCCATCAATGAACAAAAGAGTATATTTCATTTAACCACGAAAACAAAAAAAAAAAATTAGCGTAAAAAACGAGAACCCTTCAATTTAAGCATCAACGCCTTGAAAACGAGCGCCGCCCAATAAAATCGCCTCTCCGCTCGTTAACAATAACAAGTAGCCAGCTTCAATAAAGAAGCAGAGCGGCGGGTTATTACACACGTTTTCACAGAGGTCGAAGTGAAGCCGTCGCGGCTTTTTATCGGGCGCGTCAATTAAAAAAATGACGCGCGAAATCAAACTCAAGACCGCGCGCGAGAGCTGCTCTTGATTTCGCCGGAGCGAACATACGTACGAGTAACCTTGGCGGCGATATCGCCGCGAGAGAGAACGAAATAATTTGGCGCGCCGTATAGTGTTCCATTATTCGAATGCATTAAAGCGCCGCTTGATAGAATAAAAAAGAAAAGAAACGAGGTTGCGAAACGCTTTTTGAGTCGTAAATTACGCCGCTAATGGAGGACGCTTTGCCTCGCCGTTTGATTCATTATGCGCGTAATATCCTCGGGCGTAATTTATTTCCAGAGCCATTTTTCTACGCTTAATTATCTCGTTGAAAACTAATTCATAAAAGTCGGCGATATTTTAAGCCTCGTTATTTTTATCGACCGTCGGCCGCTGCGATTACCTTTTAACTTAATAAGGATTTCAACCTTCGTATATCTGCGTAATAAAACCAGCCCCACTCCGCTATTCTCCTTGTTCCAACTTGTTATCCCTAAAAAAATAGCCCGCTTCCAAGCGCGTCCACGCAATCCGTCGAAATTCGCAGCCACCATCCAAAACAAAGCGCAGATGCCCTCCTCGCGAAAAAGTCTGCGCTGCATCTGCGAGAGCCGCCGCCTCGATAACGGCTCGTCGCGTTAGAAACTTCCCGTTGCCGGCGGAAAGTAGGCAAAGAGCTCTTCTTTTTCCCCCAACGACCGCGCCTTTGACCGGCGGAATTTTCAGATGTGCAGTTAGCTTAATGATACGGCCGCGAGAGAAATGGGCGGGGAGCGCTCGCCTGCCCGCTGCCCCGCATTGTTCTGTCCGATCCCGCGGGGAAACGCGATCCGCCGCCTGGGATACTCGCGCGATTATGTAATTAGGGCCCTGTCGCGCGCCTGATCTGTTCCTCCGTCTGAGAAAGGCTGAGAGCGCGAGGAGTCTCTGGGCAGATTCGCGGTGGTTCCTTTGGGAAAGCGTCGTGGACTTTGCATGTTTGAGTATTGTTAATAGAGGCATGAATGTTTCTCTTTGAAACAGGGTATTATAATATTTTAAGTAGGAATTACTTTTCGTATAGAAAGTAGCTGAAAATTCAATTATTTTTTTTCCAAAAGAAAATCGAACGAAGCTCAAAGCGCAATTCCGCCCACCCAATAAACAGCTAAAATCTGACCTTCAGGCCACTCCGTTCCCGACCAGCGCCCGTCATGTTTTCTCGATCCGCTCTCGTCAACGAGCAGCGGGCAGCCCGCGATCCCTCTAATTTCCCTAAAAACCCCCGCAGCTCTCAATCAAGACCGCCTCTCTCTCCTCTCCCTTCGTGTCTCCTTGAAAGCCGCGCGTCGGAGCTCCACGTGCGCCTGCCTCCCCGGCGCTATTTCGGTCTCGGGGATAGAAGAGGCACCCACGCGGACCTGTCGCGGGGGCTCTTCGTCGCGCGCCTACGCAGCGCGTGGGCTTCCGTTCGCTCGGCTGCAGAGGCGGAGGGATGATTTCGTCCCGCGGGGAGGGAGAGGATTCGCGGCTAATGGAACGGAGTGCCGGAGGCAGGAATAAAGCGGGCCGGGGGCCGATTGAGAGGTCTCAGCGGCCGGGATCTGCGTGGTTTTCGAGAGCCGCTGAAAGCCGCGCGGAGTGTTTTAATTAACTTTTCGAGCCGCACGAGGTTGGATTATGTGCGGGAAGTTGGAGCTCGCGGCGGGGGCGATGTGCAATCGCTTAGTTTTGCAAATAGCCTGTGGTTTGAAAACAGTTTGTACTCTGAGCTATAATACTGAACCGTAATGATTTATAGTTACTTATATCTAAATGTAGATCAAAGGAATGTTATTTTTACATCTTTACCGGCCACTGTGTATACACTGAATTATAAAACGATCTGTATCTTAAACTTTCGTTTAGATCAATATTTGTTTAATCAAGACAAAACAAATTAATCTTAACCTATTCATTTATTTATTAACCAAGAATGATACATTGCATAATGCAGCTAACATCAGTATATACAGAGAAATAAATTTGATGTAGCATAGCATCCTATAGAGGAGCATATAACTCCTGTACATAGCTCTGGCATCTATACTAAACTTAAAAATTAAACTTACATACTAAGCATTTAAAATATACCCTCTGAAATTATATACCTCCAAAACCAAAAGTCCCACCCGTCGCCCGAGAACTCTCCCGATCGTCGAGGATCTAACATTCATCATCTGCTTCCAGGCGAGCTGTACGTGGAGGACATAGCGGAGCGGCGCTTCGTCTCGATCCGCATGGGCTACCTGTGGGTGGAGGGCACCCCGATGCGGCTGGCCCTGAGGGCCCTGAACCTCCGGCAGGCCGCGCCCAGCATCTGCCAGCCCCACGCGCTCGCCCTCGGATTCACCCTCAGCAACTCGCAGGCCGACACCCTCGCCACCTTCTGGGTAAGCGGCCTTCTTTTCTCCCACCTCTCTCTCTTTCAGGTTCCGCTTTCTCGGCGCAGTTGACGGCTTGATGGGTTTTGGATTGCCGTGGGATTTCTCGGAGGTTTTTTAATTACAGAGTTTACGTTGGACTAGAAAAACTTGAATTTTAAATTTGAAAAATGTCTTTTGATGTTTTTCAAAAGGCTCTTTCGAAAAATTTGAAAATGAAAATATTTCCAATTCTAATTCTAATTAAGATCCGATTTTATTGCGAAATTCTATATCTTTACAGCCGCAGTTATGCGCGTACTTAGCAATGATTAAGCAAATCTCCACAAGCTCAAATGTCATTTTCTCCCGGTAAATATTACCTCGCGGACATAAAAAGTTCTTTATGTTTCCGGTATTTGGCGGTATTGCGTAATCCACATATATCATAAACCAAGTTCTTTGTTTGCAGCCAATAATGTCTAATTAAACTAAGCCACAAAACCTATATTGACTGCTCTTGCGCAATTAAAACTACTTACGCGAATTTACAGCTCTAATTTTTCTTCCTGCAAAGCACTAAAATCCATAATCCGTTACATATTTACACTGAGAAAAATGTCGTAAGAAAATTTAATATATCATATAATAAAAATTACTATATTTTATAGTAACGCAGGGACATACTCAAAAAATATTATCTTTTACTATTTCCATATACACTGAGAAAAATTTTTTTTAATAATTAAGATTTTTTTTTGAAAAATTACTATTTTAATGGTACTTGTGGGACA
>JAWWEM010041320.1:0-13608 GCA_035582935.1 Ormyrus thymus
GATAAATTGAACCCAAATAATTTATATTCTATTCACTTGTTCGAAACTTCGAAATATAGTTTGATTTTTATTGCGCTGAAAGTGGCAAAATCGTTTTACTGCAACAATGCCGGTTTTCGATCGTAGAAAGTCAATTTTTTGTTATCTTTCTTTGAATTTTGATCTATAATTAAGGTTGATATCTTCCTGTTGTAAGAAAATTATTCTCTGCAATACTTTTCAATATTATTTTAGAAATGCAACTTTCCTTTTAACTGAGAAGTATAAAGATTATTGCGAGGTGAAATTTTTAATCCTAATTACTGCATAGTTATATCTCTATCTGTTTCGGGCCTCTCAGTGCACAGTAAAACTGAAAGATGAGGATACGGATAATTCAGAATTTATATTAATTCCGTGAGTATTAATATTTTTTATAAGTTTATCCTTCGATTAAAACGTAACACTGCTTATCTTGTTGGAAATGATTTTGAATTAAAACGAAAATTCAGCAAACAGACCATTAAGAGACCCTTGCATAAATTCGAATTTTCAAACCGACACGGTACTTACTTTCTTCCGTAAAAAATTATTTAAAGGATATTGCAAAATGAATCATTAATAAATCTGCGCGCAGAATGATAAGGCACGCTTTCATTTGAGTTTCCACGCCCTCAGTTTCGTCCTCGACTCCTTTAGCGCGCAGATTAACGTGGACGTTTTCTATATTTACGCCATAAACATCGTTTGTGATAATCAAGTCTTTCCTCAAA
Source organism: Ormyrus thymus (assembly GCA_035582935.1). NCBI lineage: Eukaryota > Metazoa > Arthropoda > Insecta > Hymenoptera > Ormyridae > Ormyrus > Ormyrus thymus. The sequence goes on from JAWWEM010041320.1 coordinate 753, forward strand.
TTGAGTAATAATTTATGTTGCATCTCATTCTATTAATTTCTTTCTAACTAAAGTGTGTGTTTCGACGTCTGTTCGCATATTTATGGATTCGGATTCTTTTATTTCAGTAAGCAATTAACTGGCAATAAAATACACTTTAAATAATTAATCAATACCTTTTAACTTCTTTGAAACAAAAAAGTTTTGACAAAGAAATTTTGACAAAAACGTTTGGGTATCACATTTTAAATAAATTTCAACAAAATGTTCCTTACTTACAAATCGATTTAAATAATACATTTTTTATCAAACGAAATGTAAATAGTAACTTATTTTTAGCAGCAACGTTATCGTAGCTTTGAATAATCTCTTTAAAACTTGTATTTCTTTTCAAGTGCGGATGCGATTCCGAGAAGTAATCAGTTGATTTTGATCTGACGCCGTTTTTTTTATTGAAAAGAAAATAAGTCTTCAATGCAGACGTACCCATGAAAAGTATCATTAAAGCCACATGACTTGAAAATCATTATGTTTATTTTTTTTTAGATATTTTATTCATTACGCATTATTGTATCGCTTTTCTTGAAAAAGTAATACTAGTAAATCTATAGGAATAAATCAAGATTAACAACTGATTTGACAATTTCGTTTCATAATTTCGATCTAAAGCCTAAAATTAAAAACCTCCTGTAAACAATTAAACAATTGAAAACCTTAATTAAATTCAATTTAAGCTTAAATTCGTAAACAAGTAAAGTTCGTCAGCAGCGCCAAATCTAATCCCATTTCATGCAACGAATCGACCACGATCCACAAGGTCCACAGCCACTCGACCCCAAAAGCAGGGACTCCCAGGCATCGAATCCCGTAAACTTGACACCCATTCGTTCGGCGGCCGAAAATTTCTCCGCGCACGTGCGCGCAAAGGCCGTTTACCTCGGTGCTCGCTGGCACCGTAAATCACGAAAGCGCCTGCCGTCGCGTCACGTAACTCGCGGGATAACAATACGCGCATAAAAACGGAGAAGCGGCTGCGACACGCCGGCGGAGCGAGGGGAGAGAAAAAAGAAAAGGAGAAAAAGGAGGTGTGCGCCTCGTACGCGCCTGGCCTTGACACGATTTCGAACACGTCATTAAGCGCACTGTCGGGATTACGAAAAAAATAAAAAAAAAAAAAAGAAGAAGGAGAGGGAAGACGCGCGGCCCGCCGGGTAAGAGAAGAAAGAGCCGCTCGGTCGTACGGGGGAGCTTTAATTGCCCCGCAATTTTTGCGGCCGCGGGGGCTAAGAGATATATGTGCGCGTTCTCACGAGGCGCATGCAGCGATGCTTTCAGCGTTTATGCGATTGAGTATTAAGCGTATGCATTGTCGTTACGTGCGTAATGCAGGATTTCAAGAAGTGGCTGTTATTGCATACTTCATTAATGCTTTATATTTTTAGTTTTAATGAAGTGTGGAAATTTCTGAATAAAATAAAAAGGATTCTCTTTTTTTTTTAGAGCTGTAGTGATTAAAAGTTTTATAGGGGTAGGTATATTAATTTAGGTCACAACCATATTTTTTAAACGCAAAAATTCTCATCTGAAATGAAAACCGTAGTGAACTCACAGTGCAATTTGTGCGAAAGAAGTAGATGAATGCCAAGATTAGTCAGACACTCTGTAGTACCTACAAATATTCGGTCAATGCTACATGGAACGACTTTCAACTTTAATCTTGCGATTCTTCAATGTCATCCTAAATATTATGTTTTATTAGAAATTCAGTGAACAGTAATTATTATCTTATCTCCAAAAATGTTTCACATATATAGAGATTATTAGCATATATTTACCACTTAATAAGTACTTCCAATGTACTTTTTTTACTATTAATAAATTAATAAATTATATAAATATGTATATAATTTATTATTTATGATGTTAGTTTCATTATTTATATAATTATGTAAGTACTAAACATGCAAAAAATGAATAATAAATGAACAATGAAAATATCCATTCACAATTGTTTCACGCTCATCAACTTCGTGATTCGATCTCAAACTCGAATGTTCAATTCGTTATCATGTCGCAATTGCATTGTTAGGGATAAGAAAAGAATCTGATCTTACCGACTGATGATATATTATTATTGATGTTAAGACAAACAGATTTATATAAATTTATAATGATTTTATAAAATTAATTTTTATGTACTTAATAAAAACTATAAATTGATAAAAACGAGTTGATGAATATTGTTAATATTAATAATTATGTAATCGGTTTTTTAAAATTCATATAAATGTAATAAAATCCTTTGTATTTCAGATATATTATTTTATTGCATTTCCATAAAGTTACATACATTTAATTATAAATTTACTTCGAAATAAATTTAAAATTTTGAGTGCATGAATCATGATGAAGCATACTTTATTTTGTAAAACAAAATTATTACCGAATAAGTTTATTTAAAATAATACTTGCTGATTTTTTAAAGCTGCAATTTACTATGGGAAATAAACCAAAAATATATTTAATTTAAATATTTATTAATTCACTAAAAACATAAACAGTATTAATTCTATTCGACGTCAAAAAAGAAACTCACACAAGTTTGATGAAGAATTAAAAAAAAATTAATACCGTAAATGAAAACCAAAAATGATTTCTTAAATTTATACTATCTCACTTCAAGTTTGTAAAATGCTTAAAATCGCATCGAACCGAGTTTCAAAATCATCGTCGAGGATTTAATTCTTGCCTCGATACGTAAATACATTGAACGAATTCATTACTTATATACATAATGTTAGCGTAGTCAGAATTTTTTCTAATTACATCTGTATTTTTATACATTTACATTGTGAAATGAAGCGTCGCTAAGAGATACTCTTCAAATAGTTGCAATGATAGACATTTAACAGTAGGTGCTGAATTTTTACCCATTAAAAACTATTTTCCTCCATTTCTTAATTTCGTTAAAAAGAAGAAAACTATCGCACACAAAATAGCCATACCAACATTTTTTTTAAGACAACACATTTAAGAAATTAAGCAATCACATTTTTAATTTTCTATAATAATTAAAAATTGCAATTTAGACTTATTAAGTTAATTTGTATTAGCTATGGTGAATAATTTTATCAATTATTAATTTCAAATTAATGTTAAATTTTTAGCAATATATACTTCTTTTATGGTAACCAACAATTTTACTAGCATTGGAAATATTTATACTTCTTACTTATTTACAAGCTCGAGCGCCCTCGAATTTTAAGATAATATGTTTCTTCCATAGATGTTTATGGTGACTAATCAACGAATTACAAAAAGAAAAAACAAAACAGTGATTATCTATACAAAGTCGACAAAGATTTTTCACGTATTCGACTGTGAAACAAAATCAGAAAATAATACACTGTATAAAATATGCATAAAATAACAATAGGTCGAGGGAATTTAAAAGGATAAAATGAGCCGAGACGATGCTAAGCACTTCAGAAAGGCAAGAGAAATGTACATTAGTACTTCTTTGTACAGCCATGAGAATGTAAAAGACATTCCATGTTATAATATCTAAAAAGTGCCTATCTTAAAAATTCCTCATTTTTACCCGTAACAAGTTCACCTCATTTTCGTTTTTACACATATTACGTTTTCTATTTCTGTACACCTTTGAGCTTTCACTCCGAAAAATAATATGTTGATATATTTCAAATAGCAGTCTTTCTAATAATCGCTTTTAAAAAATAATATTCTGAGAACGTCGAAGGTCTTTATTTGTACTTTACAAAGCCCGGACGTTTTTCATTGCTTAAGCGAAAAACACATTTTTTTATATAAAAACTTTCGCTTTTCATCGTTAATTATTCGTTAATTTTTTACCCCGCAATTTACAGTAGATTACACGCGATTAATTTTATAATTCCTATGATTTAAAATATAGTTTAAAATATAGTATTTAGAAAGGCGCTATATTATTCTTCGAAGCGATCGTGCCAAACCCGCATCCGGTGTTGTTCGCTGAGTATAGGGTCAAGAACAGCGGCGTAATTGTTTATGCGACGTTGAAACCGTTCCTGATCGCGCCTTACTTGCTCCCAGTTGCCACGACGGGCGCTTTTGTAGGCAAACTTCCACGCAATCATCATGTGGACTTCGGGCTTCAAGTTGAACCGCACCTGTGAACATACAAAAACTAAAAGTGTTAGAAGTGTTTACACAGTTGATTCGGTTTAATCTGATTTGGGTGAGGTTTAAATATAGAACTGAATAGAATTTTCCAATGTTACGTGATTATTTATAGAAAAATCAATTAAACTGAGTAAATGTTTACACAAGAATATTTATGTACTTCATTCAGAGTTTTTAATTTTGTGTGTTTTAATTTTCGACCGATTTTAAGTAAAATTGTTACCTTGACATTTCGTTTACATCTTACAGCAGCTTCGTCATCAGACTCTGAATCGGATTCTGTTTCAGTCTCCATGCTACTCTCCTCATCAGATTCAGACTCTGACTCTGAATCGGCGTCTTTGTCGCTACAGTCATCCTTCTGGAATACAATACAATAACTGTCTTCTGAATCCACTGAACTGTCAGAAAGCAGGCGCCCCCTGAATCCCTTCAAATCGAAGTCCACATCCTCATCGTTGTCCAATGTGGGTTTTCTAGTAACACTAACTTGTGTCCAGCTTGAAGAAGCAGCACACTTTTCCTTTTTGTTCGGTTTTCTCTTTTTAGGTTCGATGTCACCTAAGGTGTAGCTTATCGGTCGTTTCGCGCAGACCCCATCGATCTGGTCACAGTCGTCATTCAATGGTTGAGCGGCAGAATCACAGTCGTCGTTCGATGGTTGAGCGGTAAAATCGCAGACGTCTTGCTCTTCATACGGGCTAAACTCCAGTTCTTCCCAGTTGTCTATATCACTTTTTATGTCCTCGGACGTGTCGTAACGGCTGCGCTCCTTCCGATGACGTTTTTGACTCACCCCTGAGCGTCTCAGCTGTGACTTTCCTCGGCCTCTACCTCGACCGCTGGATATGTTGTGCACTTTTTTAGGACGCGATTTTGGAGAACAAGCACGTTTTGTAAAAAGTGTGGGTAACTCGGGCTCGTAATTCGAAGGACCCGGTTGAAGGAGGTCAACCATACCGTTTACGACCTTATTGTAAGCGTTTGTTAGTATGCCTGTGACACCCTTATATTCTGATGATGCTGTTTGTGATTGTGACTGGCATTCTTGGGATTGCGTATGTTCCAAGATGTCTGGTTTTTCTAACATTACTGGCTCGTCGTCGACTTTTAATGTATTGGCAAAATTTCTTGATTTATCTATCACTGTAAGAGAAACATTTTTATTGATATAGAAACACGAACTAAAATATATAAAATGAACTTGAAATTAATTTCAAACTTCAAATAAGAATTCTTCATAAAAATGTAGTGGTTTGAAAGAAAACACTTTAAGTCGCTTCTCCTTATCACGTTGTAAAAACATTATTTTTTTTTTTTTTTTAAATTATAAGAAATGTTTAAACATTGTAGTTCAACATATAAGAATAACAGATAAGTTTTAACCAACAATCATAAAATATAAGAATCGAATCGCTTAAAATATTCTACTTAACGCGGCTTCGGTATTTAGAGCTTGTGTACTAATGACCACTAGAAATGACAAGTTAAGAACGTTGCTCATGTCTCGTAGACCCAAGATAAAAGAAAAACTACTGATAACATTTCTTAGAGGCAAAACCTCAATATTTTCTTTTGAATACTATCTACTGTTTGTCGGTCTAATCAGTCTAAACGGGACCCCCAGAATCACCGACATTAGCAAGTATTTTGGTTGCAGTAGCTCACCGTTTTCCTTCAAACAAAAACGTCTCTGAATTTATAAAATTAGTACCTTGTTCGTCATCGATGACGATGTTTTTGAAGGATCTCAAATCTTCGCTGTTGCAGCCGCAGCTATTTACAATGTCCGCACTATTAACAATTTCCTTATCCTTACACGAATCCTGCACGGCGCCGTACAAGCACTTGTACTCCTTCCACATTTTGTCACTGTCGGCAGTGTCACTAGCGCTACTGCTAAACTTCTTCCCGCCCAGAATTTCGTCCTCGTACAGGACAGTCGGGGCGTTCTCGTCGCTGCAGACCGACTCCTGACTCCACTTGCGCTGGGTGTAGAAGGCACTCGCAGGACTCACCAGCTTCTGGTCCTGGCTGCGCTGCAGAGTCTCGTAGAAGTTCGGCGCCACGACTGTCACCGACAGGGGATTGTTCATATTGGACCAGTTCTTGATGAGTGAGCCAGTGCTGCCCAGGTGCTCGCCAAGGAGATTCGACGCACTTCGAAAGACAGTTTGCCAAATGGATTCCTTCTTCGGTTGGCTTGCCGTCACGCTACCGGCGTTGAGATTTTGCTTTGTTGTGTATGGGCTACTGTTACAAAAATTCTACTATTAGTGTTTCCTTGCATTTATTGCAGGGGAAATGCGCGGCATGCAAGTTTTTACAATTTCACCGACAAACATAAACTTAAAAGCCGTCCCAGCTCGAGTATAACCCAATTTCGACCAGTTTTTATTTATTCAATCTGTTGTATAATCCAATAAATAGTTTTTTAACCAATTTCGAGAAATTACCAATTGGCTAAAAGTAACGTCGAAGTTTTATTCAAACAACTTGTTTGCTTCACGTGCAGTTGTTCCAAATTTCTCGTTTATTTATTTTTTATAAGTTTAATTCTTTTAAATCTGTACGTAGGCACATTCATTTCTTATTCTTTGCAAAAGCAAACTAATTTGTAAATAGTTGGTAGTTGCTTTGCATAATGAACTTAAACAAACCAATTGAATTAGTTTTTATTCAATTGTCTCTTTTATTATGTTTACTTTTAACGTAGTAATAATGTAAAAAATAAAAACTTATCTTTAGAAATAGTTTATTGTTTTTAAACATTTTTGATTTAGTTAAACAATATTCTTTTACAGCTCATTTAGAAAAAACTCTTTAAAACTTTTAGTTTTGATTTAGAAGATGGCATTATTTTTTAATTAAAAATATATAGTTCATTTTCTAATGCAAATATAGTAAATTAAAAGCAACTGTCGAATGATACTTTTTTCAATTACTACAAAATAGTTGCACATATTTAAAATTGAATAAAATAGTTTTTTTCTCCAATATAGTAGGAAAGCTGGGCATTTCCTTTTTAAAATACCATTATACACCCGTAACAATCTTCAATTGAGTAATGTAATTTTTTCCAACTTTGTTATTGTTAAAATATAATTCAAAAATCGAGTAAATATTTACTCTAAATTGTTTGTAATACAAATTCAATTTCGCAAAGTCGTAATTTTCAATACTGAAAGTAGTAAACTCGTACTAGCCTAAAAGAATTAAATCAGGAAAAAAGATAGTTTTGATACAGCCACGTTCCTTACTAATAATTTTGCCGAAAACCATGAACTTTTAGAGAGCCGGAGTGACTCCTAAAGGTGCCAGCCCGTTCCTCCGAAGCTTAATTTTGGGGACGCGCGTTACCGACATTACAGTTTCGCAAGTTTTTCAGTTTCATTTTGAAATTGTTTGCAATTCTCCTCACAGTGCCCTTATCCCGCAAAAAGCGAAGGCCACTAAAGAGCGAAATCTCAAAAAATCGTAAAATTACATCGAAAATCAAAGAAACCCGTCAACGTCGGCGTCCCGCGTCCCCTCTGACCAGACCAAAGTACCGGCAAAGAGTAGCAAGCGGTAAGTACCCAAAACTGTAATTTTTCTTATTCTCGTCGAGGCTCGCCCTGATGAGCTGCGGCTTGCTCGACGAGTGCTGGGGTATCTGCTGGCTCGGGTACATGTTGCCGGGCCAGTGGCTCTTAAGGTTGAGCTGCGATTGGAGATAGTCCGCCTTAGACTCGGCGTAGACGGCCGTCGAGGGGTCGGAGCTCGAGCGCTTCGCAGCCGCGTACCCCGGCGTCAAGTCCATCCTTAAAGCGGCTCCGCGCGGTCACTCAGCAGACTGATCCCTGCTTACCCCCACCGCCGCCTGCTCGAAACTTGACCCCACTGCTGTGCGGCACTGCAACAGCCAGGAGAAACGTCGAGTTTTAGATTCGTTGAGCGTGATGGGAGGGGTCGCCTGCGCGGCCGGAGAGAGCGTTTTTGGAGTGGCGGTTTTTTCTTTTGGTAAGCAGACGAGTGTAGCGTTCGAGGAGATATAGAATGAGAAGCAGCGAGGTGATTTGCGGGAACTAGCAGCTTTGATAATTGTTAGAGAGATGATTGGCTAGCAGGCTGTTTTATCGTAGCAGGTTTGAATTTCATGCGGAGATAGATGAAAAGCTTGATGAAAATTATTTACAAGTTGGAAGGAATAAGATTTCTGAGTAGAAAATGAATATTAATAGTGTATACATTTTTACGTTTACGTTGTATTTTAAAATAGTGTATTATTTGTAAAATAAAATCTAGATTATTTATAAATATTTTAATTTCTACAAAAATACTTCGTTTTTTTTGAGGTTCCGTTTGAGGCATCTTTATACAGTGATAAAAAAATAAAACGAAGCTTGCAATTAAAAAAAAATCTTAAGACCTTGAATCGGTAAACTTTCTTACAATCTGGTTTCTTCGGACCTCTCACTTTATTCTATCCTGCTCAGTACTTTTATATCTGTATGAATGCGGGCATTCAGAGCATATTTTCCTTAATGCTGATAAAACATTTCTTAAGTGCCTCGAGGTCTACATAATTTTCTAAATTGAGTTTTTCAGAGCGTATAAAGTGAAAAACGGATATTTTAGTTTCAGCGAAGTATTCTATTTTCTTCAGCACGACGCTGAGAAATAATTTCATCAAAAAAAAAAAAAAGAAATACGACGCGCCTCGATGATTTTCAAATTTTTCACCTCGAGGCCAAAAAACTCCGAAACGGTTACCAAACAGGTTTCAGAAACTAATTTTGTATGTCAGTCTACGTAAAAAGAATTTGAATAGATAAATATTTACATTGCATTATTAATTTAACAAAATAGAAAAAGCGCTGAAAACGTTGATAGTAAAAGTTGACAAAGCATACTGAACAAAAATCCGCCATGCGTCACGCCCGAGTCACGTCTTTACAAAAGATGTGACGTCACGACGCACAGCCGCAGAGGAATTCATTTTTATTTTCTAAATACCAGTATCTTCATTGATAGCTTTATGAATGAAGTAATTTTAGAACTTTTTTAAACGCTACGCGTTCCGTGAATATCAAATTTTATACAACTTTATTATTGAATAATATAGTTATCAGATCTGTGCGTGATTGCAAAACTTTGAATGTCAAACCTTGAAAGCAAAAAATTATCAATGTCATTTTTATTTTATAATAAAATCATTAATGTTCCGGAAAGTTTCTATCAACTGATAAATTTTATTTTTATGGCCTCTGTAATTATTTAACATTATTATTAACTTTTACGTCCGTTCTTAAATTATTCTTTTGTCACTTGATAGCCTCGTATATTTGACACTCGATTTTTGCGGACACTGAAGCAGGATACATTTTTTTTTTCTTTTTGTAACAGAAGCAAAACCAAGAATAATAGCTTCCTCATACATTTTTACGCATATTTTTTAATTGCACCTGTCTTCAACGCTTTCAGTCTGCGGAAAAACAGCGGACTTTCTTAATTAAAAACAAGTAATTCTAGAAAATATTGATTAGAGGGTTATCAATATTTACGAAGAACGGAGTACTCTACCTACTGTTATCCACAACTTTCTATTGCGGAGATAAGAAAGTAATATTGCTCTCTGTATATATGTATTCCATAGAAACTTTTTCCGATTCGTTGCTATTCTAATACGGACACGTATTAAATCACAAAAAAATCAACGCTCTTAGAGAAAGATTTGAATGCGAGGTCATTAATGAACTTTCGATAAGGAATTTATAACACAAAGCTTAAAATTTCCACACTGATAAGTCGTGCCGCTCGGAACATTTCATTAGCCGTCGTGCTGAAGGGGGCAAACGAGTTTCTCGCGTATAACATTGCGCGTTTTCCATACTGAAGAAAAAAAAAACAACTCGAACGATTAGACCGCTTTACATCAGCGATTTTCCACCGCCGAGATGATCGGCGAGCGAGCGAGTATTGAATCATTACTTTCGAAGAAAAATTCGATTGTCCGCGATCGGAAAGCTGCGCAGTTACAGACGAGGGGGGCGAAAACGCGCTCGGAATGTTGCTAGGATGAAGCAAAGGATCGCTGCGATCGTGAAACAGGAAACTCCGCGTGAATCACGCCTTTGGGAGTATACTTGATGCACTAATAATGCCTTTCCGGCGACAAAGTACGTGCTAGCTGGCAGATGCAACACGTCGGCTCTTTTGCGCCGGTCAACTTTCACGTTGCACGACGTTTGAAACGTTAGATTCTTTTGTTTTCGTTGTTAACTTTGTTCTTTGTGTCCTCTAGATGGCAATTTAAGTTAATTACTTTACTAATGAAAGAGATTGGTTGAAAGAGATTTTTTTTGACAAACTTTCTCAAGAGATGTAACATTTTTTTTTACTAATAACTGTATTTTTAAATATAGTAAAAACAAAAAAAAGTTTTTTCAATTTGTTAAAAACTAATTAATATTTTATCATTAACTGATCAATTTAAATAAATTTTACGTTATTTTATATCAATTTAATAAAAAATTTATTATCTATTTATATATTTTGACGAGTATAAACCATTTTAATGAAAAAACTAGTTCATTTATTAAAGATAATTAGACTTATATTAATAGTAATAAGTATAGTAAGATACCATTTATAACTGCTTAAAAGGGACAGTTGGTCAACAATAACATGTCAATGTTATAGAGTATTAAATTTCTTTTAAATCATACAAAATAAAGAATTTAAGAAAAGTTACGAAAGAATCATGCTAAAATTAATAATCTACAAAAATTATACACAGTTTTAATTTTGTAACTTAAAACTTGATAATTTTTTGCTTATGTAAATTTATGTAAACTTGGCGAAAGCGAATGTTTAATCTATTTATGCAGGTAGTATTTTCTGTTTTGTTGTCGAGCATAGTGTTTTTTAATGAATTTATCGAGTTAATTGTAAATAAAGTTTATTTACCGGGTTGGATTGTTTAAAAAAATCTTCTGATTCAACGCAATGCAGAGAATAATAAGATAAAAATAAATCAACAATTTTTTTAGAACAAGATTTCATTATTTTTAATAATTGAAATGATATTAAAATAACAATATTCATATTCAAAGCGCATCATCAAGTAATAATCTCAGTATGACGTAAATAAATCAATTGATATAAGCAATAAATATCATTTAGTCGTATCACGTACAGCAATTTCTTTGTGTAACAAGCGCAATATTGTTCACGTTATTTCCCACTTTGCAGCAAAGTTTTTTAAAATACATTTATCTAACAAGCAGAAAAAAGAAAGTGCAGAATTGAACGTAACATCGACGAACTCGGCCTTCTTTACGTAAACAAAGCCCTTTTTCCAGGCTGGCCACTACACACTGAGAAAACGCATGCAGTCAGGTGTAGCGTCCCTCTACACTCCTCCACACCATAGTGCGCAAAATTCACGTGCTCCCACTAAACAGAGCGATCGATATATCGAGCACCTCTTAAATTTTAAAATCCTTCACTTTAAACCATCCTATTCGTGTAAGACATGTGTCGATCGATATTCCTTGTTTATTATTATGTAGCGCAATGTGGTAGTATGAAGTATAGCCTACGCACAGGGATTCCCGATTAAGTAGCTTTAAAAAAAAAAAAGTCATGCCTCATGCACCCAAATTTCCAGCGTGTGATTCACACGCTTTTAGCCCGAAAAAAACACTCGTAAGTGTGCGTACGCACACGTCTACGCAAACACATAAAATCATTACGATTATGACGAACTTACAGCAAGGACAGTGACGACGTCTTCGTACGGTGCGAAGCTGCTGATTGTGGAACGGTGTGGACTTACTCGTGGTGGCGACAGCTAACAATTTTCCTGTATTAAATTTCTTAGTTGTTTTCTTCAAATCGGCGATTTTAACGTTGATAATAGCTTCGATATCGGTCACAATAATGTCTGACGATTTTACAGCTGATTCGTAAGATTCCATGGTGCGCATTTTCAGGATAAACTTTACACAGACGGTTTATAACTCGCACACAACGTATTTTCAAGCAGCCATTTTCATTGGAAATGAGGCGAACTGCAAGCGGGCCGTTCTCTTTGGGCTTGCCTCCCGCTCGATTCGACCCCCACTCCGACCCACATTGCTAGCCGTCCTTGTCTTGCTAACGGTGGAAAGTGCAGTCCCTCTTCCTCTCAACAGATGTGTGACGTTGTCGATGAATCGAGAAAGCGACGTTGCCAGATACGCCCTACCGATTCGTCCGTCCTCTTGTCGTTTGTTTACAATCTTACACTTTAGCGGCGGCGCTTGCGAGACTTAAGGAGTTCTATTTCTGAACTTCTATTTCTTTTGTCAATTTCAATTATTTTCGCGCCTCCCTGGCCTATAATTAAGGGGTTCGAGTCTCATTCTCTCGATCGTATACTGTACCTGAACTGTCCGATATTTTAGCCGCTGCTTATTTATTTATGAGGACGTGCTCATCATCAGCACATCTTTCTTCATTTTCAACTGATTACTTAATTTTATTTTCAGTTTGAAGTCATTTGATAGTCTTTTGCTCAGAAAAGTTGAAGTATCTGTATATAAGTTATCGAAACAGTGAAATTTATCAAGCACTTTGTCATTTGCAATTTTAATTAAATATTTAATTTTTTTTATAAATAACTTGAAAAATCTATAAATAATTTATTGAAGCATTCCTAAAGAATCTT
>JAWWEM010041331.1:0-13608 GCA_035582935.1 Ormyrus thymus
AGAGTAACATCAGAAAAAAACTTGAAAATCTACATTAAAAATAACACAAGTTCTGATGCTGATAAAATATACACAAATAACGTAGTATTTAATGAAATTTTAAATTAACATCGCAAAGTGACAATAAAATTTGTACGCTATATATGAGAAATGAAAATGGCTTTAAAAAAGCGCTGTGAAGTAATAATATATAACCGGCAGCAAGTTTAAAAGGCGCTGTGAACTAATAATATATAATCGGCAGCAAGTTTAAAAGGAACTGTGAAGTAATAATAATAATAAATACATATAACCGGCAGCAATTACTAAATGCGCTGTGAAATTATAAAAAATATGTATAGCGTATAAGGATCTGTATGTAAAGATAAGCCTTACTGATGAGTCCTATAAACAGATCTAGGAAGAAACGCTATCTATAATAATGCTGAAAGAAACATTTTATTTTTTAATAAAATATTATAAGATACAGAAAAATAAAATATTACTGTTGATGGGAAAACCAAAAAATAATTAATAACTAATAATTTTTAAATATAATAATTTATTAAATATTTTTCTGATTATTTTATAATTCTATTTTTTAATTATTTTTATGGTTGTTTTATATGACAAGTGTTTACATATCTATATAAATAATTATTTCTAAAATCATAAATAGATATCTTTTCTTTTTTTAAATATATGCACTTTTTCATAATCCGGAAGTCGGCCGGAAGTAATAAACCGGAAGTGGACCGGAAGTAATAAACCGGAAGTGGACCGGAAGTAAACCGGAAGCAACTTTTATTTGTTAACTTTTTTAAGGTGAAGGGTGACCACAGACCACAGACCACAGACCAGATGCCGATTAATATAATATAATATTATATAGGTTTTAATATTATATAGTTATCAAGTTTATACAGCGAGTAATCAACATTTACCATTAGAAGAAGAACCGGCTTTTAGATAAGTATATATTTAATAATTGAAACAAAAATTGTAATTAAAAGGTTTGAATTGAGCCTTTGTGTATTTTCTGTTTTTTCAGGAGTTTGGCAATGAAGGTTCTCATAATAAAAATGAAATTGAAGAACACAAAGCAAAAGTTAAAAGTACGTATTTATTAATTTAATAAAAATATTTTTTTAATGCAGAATATTTCTGATACTCCAAGTTTCTTATTTAAGCTTGTAAAATTTAAATAGATAGCTAAGAGTATGTATAAAATAAATTAATTTTCTTTACATGTAGTAGATAAACAAACTTTAAGGGGGTTATATACTGATTTTTCCCTCCTATAAAAAGACTTGAAACAAAAAATCTATATGATTATGGTTTCTTTTTAAAATAGCCACCAAAAATATAGCATATTTTGATCAAACGGGCCCAAACTGTACTCTGTAGGCTTATTTGATCCAGAGATATATTGCTAGTTTAATTGTTTGCATTGGCGCGAACTACAGAATGAACCGATAAATGAATTTTCATCTAACAAGGCTTACAACCTTTGTTTTTTATGTCATTTGAGGCTGATGCATTTTTTTATTAAATTTTTCTGGTTTAGTATTTTTAAATTAAGAAAAACTGCAAAATATTGGTTCATTTTTAACAAATTTTCTGAATTTTTCTTAATTTAAAAATACTAAACCAAAAAAATTTAACAAAAAAAAATGCATCAGCCCTAAATGACATAAAAACCAATGATTTTAAGCTCTGTTAGATGACAATTCAGCTATCGGTTCAGTCTGGAGCTTACGCCAAACTCCGAAACACTAAAGTTTTCAGAAAACACTAATAAAAGAACTTGTTATGTTATTCTGAAAACATAACACTCTGCACAACATTAACTTTTGAAACTAAAATTGTCTTGAAAAGTTAAAGATGACTAAAGATGTTCGCAGTCCATTGTCAGAATGAAAAAGACTCCGCTATAGACTGTTAAAGCACCTCTTTGTCGAACAACCATTAAAAGCTTGTATCAGCATTATTCGAGTAGTATCAGCATCATTACTAAATCAAGAACTTCATGATGCTTTCCTCTTCAATAAGAGGAAGCTTGTTGTAGTCCAGGTGCATGATATACAGGCCAGTATAATCTTTGTAAATCAAGTAATCCTGCCACTGCTGGAAATTTCAGATCTATAACAGCACTTACAGACAGTACAGATTGGCACGGGTCAATCTGACTGTCATTTCGACTCCTTAGTTTATCTCTGGACCCTGGGGAGTTGCATCCAGGACCCAGGTGGTGCCCACCCGAGCACACACAGTCCCACCCGATAACAATTAACTATACAATGGGAGGGAGGGGTCTGTAGACAGCAGCCGAGGGGATTTCTGCAACAAGAGAAAAGCATTAGAGAAGGTCAAGGAAAACTACAGTCTGAAATAGTATCCTACAGAAGAATTCTAGAGAAAAGAATAATATTTGAATTTATACTTACCAGTAGACTTGGTTGAAGCTCCTTGCAGCGGCCCTAGCCCTGCAGCAGATTTGCCAGCAGTCGAAGCGAGGCCAGGTCCCTGCGCTGGCCTTGTTGTGCTTAGCTCTCCAGCTGGATGGAAGATCTCGAGCAGCGACAAATCAGCTGGAAACAAATATAATTAATATATGGAATCGAATGTCAAGAGAGAGGGCACACCTTTGCTATAAAAAGAGAGTGCCTCTCACACTACAGGATAATACTATTGGGAAGAGGTTATGTTGGCACAGTTGGACACAGGGAATTCTATGAAAATAACCTCTACATCTACAGGAATCTACAGGACTGCAAAGGTTATGAAGGAAGAGAGCCAAGGAGAACTACCCACTACGGAAGAGAGCTTACAGATAGTTACTCACCGAATGGAACAAGGCAGTAGCAACTCCAAGCTACAAACCGAACACGCCAAGGCAGCTCGCCGCTCGTCGACTCGGTACCTGCAAAAGAAAAGCAAAGCAGAGCAAGCCCTTATTAGCTTGATCGACGCTACAGAAAAGACCAATATTTAAGAGATTACCTGGCAATCAGCAGCAATCAAGATCCAGCATCAACTACAGCGTGGCAAACTCACAACTTGGGAACTGCCGCGCGAGGTGAGACTAACCTTACCTACGCTCGCGCGGCCGCACCGACAATCGATAAGTCGATCGATGCGTCACGCGGCGCGCGCTGGCATGACGAACGAGCGAGAACGCGCTCGTCCGCCACGCCATTCTCCACGGATCTGCCTACTAGTTTGGCCGCGTTTTGGGTTTCGCTCCGCGTGAGCATTGGTGTTGGTGCCACGTGGCAACTTTGGTTTTCTTGGGCTCTCTCTGCGACAGAGGGAGATTTAGACGCTGTGAATGGTGCTGCGAGAACCGCAGTATTTGTATCTCGTATAAGTTTTGGACAACGGATTTTAATTCGTTGAATCTTCGTCGCGCGTGCTCGCGTGTGTGCTTGCGGTGTGCGCGACCTTGGTCTTTTGGTGCCGCGCGTCGTTGTGGCTGGCGCCCGTAAAATCGTTATACAGTGTGCATAATATAGTGGGGTTTAACATTCTTTATAATAAAACTCTTAGTGTTTGAAAGTGATCACATATGCTTTATTAGTGTTTTACTGCCTTCCTGAGCGGCTACGGCACGCTCCCACCTACGCGCTCTCCACTGAGCTTCCCCGTTTTCCCTGTCCCAAAATTCCCTTACAGCCTCTTCCTACAGCTTCCCGATAAACCCTGTCCTATTTTGCAATCCCGGCAAACCTGTGACAAGAGTTGCACTTTATAATAACATTTAAAACAAAATAATGTATAAAAAAACCCCAACAAGTAAAACCTAATGATGACTAAAGAGGACCCGAAACAGAAAAATGAAAGTTCTTTTTAGCTTAGCAGCTGGAAATAATAATCGAACTTTAAAATTTACCTGCTTTGAAATAGTAGCCTGTGTCCAGGAGTACTTTCTTTGAAGACATTAAATGATTTTAAACTTTACTACAAAGAATAAACAACGGTGTTTAATCTGAACGTATGCTTGAGGTAAAACATTAAGACTAAAATGCGATCAGGTGACAAAACGCACAGTCTATGGCGACTGTGGCGACACGACTGAAACGCGATGAGTGTGCTTATTCGAAATTTCAAAATTGAAATTCTTTTAAAAAATCATTAAAAATCAGTAAAGCATAATATAATGCATAAAAAAATGTTTGATAATGTTAAAATAATAATTAAAATATTTTTACAGTGATTTTTTTAGCAAACGTAAATTTTAGTATTTTTAGAAAATTACATTTTAAGCCGTAACTTATAAATTTTTTTAAATTTGCGCCTGAAAATTTTTTTCTTCATTTTGGATAAAGTATAGAATCGAAAACCAAATAAAAAAAATTGGTTTTTGGAAATTTTTTCAGTATATAACCCCCTTAAGAGGACTAAAACTACATTTTGCAATTAGATAGCACTAAAGTAAGTTAATTGCATATATTTATTTAGTTATTTGCATATATTTATGTTAAAATTGCATATTTTATTAAATATGGATTTTATTGAATATACTTTTGTACTTTGGAAAAACCGCGCTATAATCGCGCAATTATTACGTAGGAAAACACCTGATTACGACTCGTAAAAATCGCGCGATTATTACGGGATAATCGCCAGACACTTGTGTAATTATCACGCGATTTTTTTTAGCTGGGCATGGCAAATTAGAATTTAAGTTTAAGGACTATCACGTCTCATTACGAAGTTTAAAAAAATGCAAATTTACAAATCAAATTACAATTTAACTAAAAGATGAACTGTATTTAAAATTTGTAGTTTATGGGACAGTTTTAATTAACTTATTAATTAATTAATAATTAAGAAGTCGGAACTAATTCTTAATTAATTAATAATTATTAATAATAATTAATAACTAATAATTGTTATTAATAATTAGTAATATTATTAATAAGTAATTATTAATGATTAATTATTATGACGCGTAACGGGGTGATTATTCGCCAGAATTCCTGGCGAAATCGACCTCGTGTACTACGCACGGCGGTGCAATGCCGTGCTTTCCTGTACGTCGATTGCTCTTTTCTTCTCCTCTCAGCTGGCTTAGAAAGTTGGGGACGGGTGCCTCACACTCCTCCGCGCGCCGAGGCGGCGGGGTCAGGAAAACGACCTAAAAGGAATCGCGGGAAAGGACGGATGTCGGAATCGGGTCGTCAAATAATTACGCGTGATTTTGATAGAAAAAAAGAATGAGAGTTTATTAGACGAAATAAAAGACCTCAAAGTTCGCCGGCCGAAATAGTGGCGCGGACCGGCGAGTAGTACGGAAAGAAACAAAAAGTAAAACAAAATAAAAGAAAACAGAGAGGTAACGCGTAATTATTCCTCTAGTGCTTCTGCGCCGCGCAGTTCGAAGATAAGCCGGTGCTGATCATTAACACTCTCGTATGAGTGCAAGAGAGAAAGAGCGCGGCAGGCGACAGCTATGCTGACTCGCGCGTGAGAGAGGAACAGCTTGCTCTTGAGGAGAGCCGAGTAAGGTCGAGGTTCGACGAGCTTTGAACGAAACGGTTAGCTCGCCGGGAGTGACCGTGCTGAGTCAGCCGCTCGTTCCGTCTTTCTCTCTGTCCTGCAACTGGTGCTGCACGGCGTATTCTCGCCCGTTCTCTCTCTAATGCAAATCCGCGCGCATTAGCGTGATCGGGGCTTGCGCCGCCACCGATGCGCTCGGGTACAATATGATCCACTTACGTTGGCAACGCTGCTCCGAATACGAAACTGGAGGCGGGCCAGACGCGTTGTCGATCCGCTCTGCCTGGCTGCTCCCTCCGCCGCTACAGCGCTCGCTTGCTGATCTGGTTCCTGGCAAATACCACGCCAGGAAACTGTTACACGGGTAACTACACTGGACGATTACCCGGGTCGCACGCACGAAAAAGATTTCCCGATGTACAGGCCGCAGACCTCTACTTTTTCGCGCCGTTCTCGAGGTTCCGAAGGAAAAACGTGCGGGCAATATGGCGGTCACAAGAAGTCTGCTCGTCTTCGCGCGCGTCTTCCCTCTCGATATCAGCACGCGCGCCTCCAACCGTTAATTAGTCGCGATAACGTGGCGCGACATTCGCAGACGCCGTTACAGACGTCAGCAGGAGCCAAAAATGATTCAGTCTTAATTGTTATAGTTTCCCCACCCAGGATCTCCTCCTGGCAGCGCACAGGCACGCACCGCACGGCAAACACTCCCTCTCCCCCTGCACCTTCCTCAGTGCAGTCCAGAAGCCTCAAGTACCGCTGCTCCGCATCTTGTGCTATCGCCATCCTGGAGATACCCGTTTATAGGGCTCCAAGAGAGCTCGCTCCCGTTTGCCTGTATATAACCGGTTGAGGGTTGTTTATAGGACCCACGGCTCCGGCTCAGATAGACGTAAAGTGCGCCTGTTGCCGACCCCTGTAGCCCACTTACACTCCGTGCTGGTCTGACTTTCGACTTCCTTTGCACACTGCTAGAGAGTATCGCGGGGAAGAAGGGAAAGAAGGTGATACAAGCCCGTTCACCTTATCTTAAATCGATAAGGAACGGTCTGGCGGAGTGTACCCTTTCTTTTAGCTTACACCGTTAGCCGCCTCTGTTATCGCGTTGCTGCAAAGAGCATTGACGCGACAGTCGATGTTGCCCAGCGGCTACGAGCAAGGATGTAGAGGTTGGAGATTTCTCCGTGCAGCATGACCTATACAATTAATTAATTAATATTATAATAATTAATAATTAATAATATAATAATTAATTTGAGGTATTATTAATTAATTATAATTAAGACTTAATTAATTAATTAATTATAATTGATAATTAATTAATTAAAATATTAATAATTAATTAAAAATATTAAATAATTATATATTATTAAATATTATTTCGGCGCCCTCGACTCCTAGTCGTGCAGAACACCTCACCCACGCTAGAAATAGTTTACTTTCTCCCCTTGTTGAATAATGTATTATTCCCGATCAGTCTGAATCTAGCTGGGAGAAGGAGGGTAGCGGGAGGGACTGTTCCGTGGGATTAGCAAAAAAAGTCACAACAATCAAAAACTCAATTTCTAGAAAAATTATAAGCGTAAAAATCGAGGTTCAAAGGAAGATAAAAAAAATAATAAATTAATTTTAAGGGGAGGGGGAAGGCGGTTGATTTTGACCTAACAGCTACATAATATAGAGAGATATATTATGCATATGTACGGGTGTGTGTGTGCGCGCGCGCGCGCGTGTGTGTGTGTGTGTGTGTGTGTTTACGAGGGAGTATGGGAAATCTTCATCAACCCGCGCGGCCATCGAAGTACCGCACCAGGTCGGTTGGCGACCCCTGCCGCCAACAGGCATCAGAAAGGAACCGCACTCCTGATAGTGCGGGATAATTACCCACTAAAACTCATAACCCTTTTCTAAATAGCCGAGCCACTCCGGATACTGCCGTTAGGTATTACTTCGGGGTGGCGCCGTTGTCCTGTCATCCGGACCTGCCTTGATGATGGCTCTTCTGGCCGTTGTACTTGATGGCTCGTAACCTTGTCCCTGTACCTTGACGCGTATTTCCGCTGTTTCTATGCGCGGTCATCTTCTATGTACATTTGTGTTACATTTACTCTTGTAACCGTGCACTTAGCACGTTTACAATAATTTAAATAATTCGTTGTCGCGAGCTGCCTAAAAAGCCGATGCTCGGCGCAACTTAGAAAAATGTAGATAAATTAGGGCTGAAGCTTAGGCAAAGAGGGCCCTAAGCAGCCCAGACAACCCTCTAATAACCACACGACCCTACTCGAGGAGAGAAGAAACCGGACAACCAACGATGAGACCTGAAAGAGAAAGAAGAATTAGAATGCATTTAAATAATAGTCATTATTGGAGTGAAACTTACCTATTCGTCTGCTCGTACACAGCTGAAATCCCCAGGACCATCTGCTTGGCTCGCAGCACCTTGGAGGGACATCCTCGAAGTCATCCACACCTGAGGAAAGGCAAAGAAGAATTAGTATAAGTGTCGAGCAAAGGTGAGAGTGTCGAAGCACTGCTTATAGACACTCTCCTGGTTGTTAATAAGCGCATGCAAATGTATGAAACATACAGATTAGTTTAAGAAGAGCATGCAAGACAAGACAACATTAAGAATGAGAAGGAGCGTACAGCTCTTCACTTACCTGACAAAGATGCAGCCCTCGCACCAGCTGTATGCTGGAAAGCAGCATCCGGAAGACACACCCGATGGCTCGTCTGATCCAGCATGCAAACCTAGGATGGAGCAGAGGAGATTAGAAAAAGAAATGGACACCAGGTGAGAGCTTGAAGAGCTCAGCTCCCCAGCATGCACTCTCACCAAGGGTTAGTATAGTATATAGGTTAGGAAGACCTGAAGGACAAGACAACTAATAACAAAAAGGGGGAAGCTCACGACTAAGCACTCACCTTAGACGCGTGAAGACCGACGTCCTCGAAGACACGAAGAACTGCACACTCTTGGAGTTGAAGAAAGAGCGGCGAGGTACATAACCTCAAACCGCTCATCGTCGTCTCTGGCAGCTTACGCAGCATCGCTGAGTGCCATGGTGCGCTCAAGCACCACCCACGCAGCATCAGCACCGAGGGAAACCACTGTCGAAACACTCGCGAAGCCGGACTCGAAAACGACACTTTGAGTCCCGGCTGAACACGCGCGCACTGCATCACGATGAAGAAAGCTTGAAGCGGCATGCGCGCGAAAATGCGCAGTAGACGCAAAGCGGTTCGTCGCAAGCAAGCGCTCGGCGAACACGCATGCGCGCGCCACCTCGCGCGGCTCATCAAAGAATCGATCGCGTCGATCGATCTCTTCATCACACGATGCCGACTAGTACAGTCGCATATTTTCGGAAACTCTTCATCGCGCGGCGCCGACTAGTACAGTCGCATTCTTGGATAGTCTTTCTTCGTCACGCTACGCCGTCTCGTATAGACGCATTTTGAATATACTTTCTTGTCTCGCGACGCAATCGTTTTTGTGTGCCACCCGCATCTCGCGCGTGGAGGCAGCCCGCCAAGGGATCATCGGACGTCGAAGCGGAGGACCACCGGCCCAGGGCAGCATCATCATCATCCAGGGTAATCCTTGTGTTTAGCCTTGCGTTCTCAGCGTCGAGCATCGTCGCGTCGCGCTCGCGGATTCCGGGAACTCGCGTCCCTATTGTCCTCTCTCGAACGAGCTAGTAGTTTTCTTTTGTAGTTTTGCGGTAGTTTTAGAAACTGTATAGTGCTGTATAAATAAAATACAGCTGGCGCCCAATTCAATTAATTAATAAAAGTGCATTCAAATTTTGAAATTTATTATACTGTTTTTTCCCTTTTTCATTAAAGTTTAATAAAAAAAACTATCTGTGCATCTTTTTTATTACACTTTGTAAAAAGACGTATTGTTACGACTCGATTAAGGTTGATAGGTACGGAAAGTCAGGAGATAATTATTGTAGACAATCTTGCTTTAAACACTACTTTTAATTGTCTTAATAACTATGTACAGGGCCATTACGCAATAAAGAAAACTACTGAAAAAATTGAGTGTGGTCGTGCGTGTTTAGAGTTGTCGCGTTCGCGACAGACTGAACTTACTACCGCGGTTGACCTGTAACGCACGAAAATTGTGTATGTATCAGTTTTGAGTGTGAAGATACTTGGGGTTCTGCGGTGGTAGGGCGCTGCTCAGGCAGTTTTCGGAACATTCCGCCCGCCTTCGCCAGACCCTGGCGAAACGTTGTCCTCCTGAGGCATGATGTTAATCTTCGAAATTGGTCGAGTGTAACTGGATGATGTGGTCTTAACTTCCACGACTCGAACCATACCATCTGATCCAAGATGTACGGCAGTGATTCGAGCCAATGGCCACTTGCATGGTAGATATAGTTCGAAGCGCAGCAGGCAAAGATCACCCACTTTGGCTTGATGTTTTCTGTTCTGCCATTTCGATCGAGTTTGAAGGGTTTGAAGGTATTCCTGAGACTAGACTTGACTGCTGCCTCCCAGAGGTCTCCAAAGTGCGGAGCCCCGGGCGGGTTGAAGCGCCACTCAGTCCCATCGGTAGCTAGAAGCTGCAATTTCGGCGTGTTGGGCGCCAGCTTGGTCGAACAAGAGCCTAAGCTCTTTGTCAGCACCGACGAAGTTAGGACCACAGTCGCTTGTGAGTGAAGCGCAGATGCTCCTTCTTGCGGTGAAACGCTTGTAGGCACTCAAAAAATCAGCTGTTAAATAACTTGAAACGGCCTCGAGGTGGACTGCACGGGTGGAGAAGCAGACAAAGACGCAAATGTATACTTTGTAGGACTTTGCACCTCTGCCTTTTGAGAATGGCAGATGAATGGGTCCCGCATAGTCCACTCCTGAGTGGAGAAACGGTCGAAATGGATGGACAAGTCTGAAGGGAAGATCTCCCATGAGCTGCGTTGTGGGTTGCGTTCGTTGGCGCCAACAACGAATGCACTTAAAAACAGTTGATTTCACGACTTGTCTTTCCCGAAGAATCCAAAAACGCTGTCGAAGATAATTGAGAGTGAGCTGCGTGCCTCCGTGTAACGTCTTGGAGTGAGCATCTAAAACTAAGAGTTTTGTGAGATTCGATTTTTGCGGTAAAAACAGAGGGTGCCGCTCATCTGGATGGAGTAAAGAGTGCTTCAATCGGCCACCAACTCGAAGGTGTTTCCGAGCATCTAGGATCGGGTAAAGGCGAATCAAAACGCTTTTACGTGGCAGTGGGTCACCCTTTTCTAAACAGCTGATTTCTTCGGCAAAGTAGATGTGCTGCACTTAGTGAACCAGCGCCAAAAGTGCATTAAGTAACGGAGTGTGAGCAATGCAACTTGATAGCTTTCCTGGGTTATCTGCCCCCGTGAGCCGTGTTGACGAATCGTGTTGACGAATCGAGATAGCGAACTAAATTTCTTGATGACGTCAGGGTCCAATTGTATCGCACACGTTGCGAAGCACGAGACGGATTCGCGTTCAGGCGTTTCGTGAGGCTAGTCAATGTCGCACATACTTGGGCGGTTCCAAGGCGTAAGCGAGCTAATTAAGAACGCTGGGCCGTGAATCCAAGTGGATGATTTTGCCAAATCTGATGCTAGAATGCCTCTCGAGGGCAGATCAGCGGGATTCTCGACTCTAGACACGTGAAGCCAACAGCATCAGAAAGCGTGGTTTGGATTTCTGAGACTCGGTTCGCCACGTACGTCTTCCAAGTAACAGACGGTTGCTTGATCCAAGCGAGAGTGATGGTAGAATCTGTCCAGCAGAAGCACCGCACATTTTCGAGACACAGAGTTTGACGAATTCTTTTGGTTAGACATTACCGCGCTGCAGAGCTCCAGGCGTGGTAATGATACCTGCTTAAGGGGGGCTACTTTGCTTTTTGAGGCCAGTAAGATGCACTGTACGTTGCCTTCTTTGTTGACGGTGCGCAAGTACGGGCAGGCAGCAAAGCTCGTTCCGAGGCGTCGGAAAATCCATGAATTTCGACAAAAATGATGTCGCTGAAAATCCCAATCCAACGAGGCACTGAGAAATATTGTAGTTGTGGCAAGTCATCTGTGAGTGGACGCTATCGTTGCATTGACGCCGAAGGTAATTGATCATCCCATTCGAGTCCGTCGCACCATAATAATTGCATAAGGATTTTAAAGGATATTGTTACGGGAGTTATCCATCCGACCAGGTCGTAGAGTTGAGCGATTATCGACAGAGCTTTTCTCTTGGTGAGATTTTCTTCCTTCGCAGGAAACTCGAATTGATAAGAAAACACGTCGAGCAACGGATGCCAAGCGACGCCAAGCATGGGAATAGTTCGCTCTTCATGCCATGAAACAAGTTGAGTGACTGCTTGTTGATTTTCGGGGAAGTCAGCTAGCAATACGTCGAACTGATCGAGTTGGAGTTTCCGGCCAATGTGCAGGCACTCGTTAATAGGAAGTCAGCAAGGCGCGAGCGCAGCTTCTTCAGAATTGCCAAGTTTCTGCATGTTGGACTTGAAAGATAGGCGAAGTATGTATCTTCCATCGATACCGCGTTTGTGGGTAGCCGTGAAGTGATTTTCGCACTCACGTTCGTGGTTTCTCGAGTATCACCTCCTCATATTGCCAAAAGCGAGTGAGATGCATTGCTAGATCAAGGTCGACGTGGCACATGGAGCTGAAACAGCGACTCCAAACACAAATAAATTAATTTTCTCTTGTTGTCACAATGCGTGGTCAATCGGGTCCAAGCGCGAGCGTAGTTATCATCCGTAACAGGAATGTTTTTTATTAAAGCAGCGGCTTCGCCCGAAAGGCTGCTTTTTAAGTAATAGAGACGCTCGGCATTTGTGAGTTTGGAATCGTGCTTTAAAAAGGCGGAAAACATATCTTTGAAAGGCGCCCATTCAGCATACTTGCCTGCAAAGTGAGGGATGGAAATAGTAGGCATTTTCCGAGGTGACGATTCGTGTATTGAAGCCAAAGCGGCAGCACTGGGTGCTCGATTCTCTTCCAATGCGTCCAAGACATCTAAAAATTGATCCTTTTGCGCCAGAAAAGTTTCTTCCGTTGCCTCCATGAAATTGCCGTTGAATTACTCGTTCTTTGCATCATCTTCGGTTACAGTCTCTAAGATTTTCTCGTGTCTGCTTCGTACGGCAGATCACCTGCTTTCTAGCGCAATCTTGCGCGAATGAATCCTTTAGACGTTTGCTGCCCCTTTTTCTTTAGATTAAGAAAGGCGCGAAAGATTAAATCTGCGTCTTTGCTCTGCTCGTCGATGAGGTCATCTACTTCAGACATGGTTATGTCACTTGAATCGAGAGACATTCTTGTTTTGTCTTCTGCCGCAAAGCTGTGTGACAGGAAAGGACGTCAACACTCGTTAAGCAAGAGCAAAAATTGTTGCGAGAATTGTTTTCTAGTGCGAGAACGATAGCCAGCCCGGTAGGTACAGTTACTATAGAATCGCGAAGGGCATTACGAATGCTTTTAGACGATAAACGCAATGTTGCGAGTCCGCGTTTCGACGCGACAACAACACTGAGAAAGCTTGAGCCGAGCCGTGAGCAATTAATATGTAAACAGAATTCGTTCGACCCGACCTACACACACGCACTAACACAGGTACGAACTTGCTCTGGAATTTAATGGCTGGAAATTCGTCTGCGTTTAGACTTTTTTAGTGTTCCTTGATGGCGATTTTCTTCAATTGGTTTTTCCGTATTCACTTCATTAGGTTAGAATTGATAGAACTCTTGAATTGATAGAATCTTAGATTTTTTCGAGGCAGTATCCGGCTCGAAGGACCAAAAAATGTTACGACTCGATTAAGGTTGATAGGTACGAAAAGTCCCGAGTGAGAGATTTCAAGCCGAAAAACTCAATTTTTAAAAAACTGACTTTCAAAACCTATACCGCCTCTGGGGAAGGTAGTAAACTAAAAATTATTGTCACCATGATCTCAAACCTCTTCTAAACCCAACCCATGCAAGATATATTGAATACTGACTCAATTAATTAGCAAAATCAAAAACTCTATTAAAGAGGCAGAAATAAAAAAAAAACATAATAATAGAAAATTAACACCTAGAAAAAGTTGGATAACGCAAGCAATTATCACATCATGTACAAA
>JAWWEM010041342.1:0-13592 GCA_035582935.1 Ormyrus thymus
TGGGCCCATTTGATCAAAATATACTATATTTTTTATAGGTATTTTAATGAGTATCCTTAATCACACAGATTTTTTTTCAGGTGTTTTTAAAGGAGGGAAAAATCAGTATATAACCCCCTTAAAATAGCTTTCATAGATAGTGGCGACGGCTAAGTAGTGATGCCGTATGTCTAATTGCGCCGCTATTCCGTTGGACGTTAGATTTTGCTCGATGGGCAGTGGGTGCAATCTGTATGCGTTGAATTTGGTCTTACTCATTAGCCGTATACGCAATGAAATAATTAACCTGCCATCTTTGTAGACTGCATCTATTGAAAATAGTTTTGTGATTTTCTATGATCTAAGGTGTTCCGTGGGTAGTGGAAAATTCAAGTTGAACGTACTATGCCTAATATCATTGTTGATTCTTTCCAAATCGGGCGCTCGTAATAACGATGGGTGTACTCGCTCTTCTCTCACGAACCTGATTGTCGTGAGTAGTTCATCGCAGCCTTTTAGCGTGGGTCGAACAATCTAGTAATCCGCCTAGAGTAAGCCGTAAAGAACATAATAAATCTGTACTTTCCGTCCTTCTTTGCTAGCATCTTGATCCTTTCATCGAGGAATTTTTCCACATTCGCTAGGGCTCTGCGATGTTCTTGTGTGATGTTGTATAAATGGACGACGTGTGTTTGGTTCGCGACTATTCGCGCAAGTTCTTTCTGATCGTCGAATAGTTGGTCGATATTATTATTAATTAACTCAGAGTCTTCTTCATTAAGCGTGCCAAAAAGGCTCTTACTGAGTTTCCCTATGATCCCTAAGGGCGCTAGTAGTTATTCCTTATCGCTGGCAAAGGTGAGTATTCTTGTTCCTGGGTGGTTCTATATCTCGCAACAGTTCTTTTATTTGTTCTCGTTTGTGCTCTAGTTCTTCGTGTAGGGTGTCTATGGGCTCCTTATCCAGAACCTGTTTACAATCCCATTCTCCTACGTGAATAGTGCAATTTTCGAAGACGTGATGGAAGTTTCCATATCCTGTGTGATCGCGGAGGAAAGATCCATTTTTACGTAGATCATCACTTGTCATTCAGCTTCAAATACGGTATCTACTCGTTCGTAGTAAATTCCAGGATTGGGATGTATATACTGTATTTCGTACGTGTCTGCCCGTGTTAATAGTGTTTGGGTGCGTGTGGTCGTTAGTAATAGTAAGAATAATGTATGTCTCGTCATTGTGTATGGTCTCCTTGTAAAAGTCTATTTTTTAGGCGGGGTAATTATTATTACGGCTAATATTTAGTTTTAACTTAACGGCTATGGCTTAATTTTAACTTATCAATATGCTTCCTGATTTTTTTGCCATTCGGTAGCTTTAGGATTATATTATTTTTACTTAAAATTTCTACTACTTTTAATGGCTTATTGTAATAAGGTTCAGCTTTGCGAGAGCGAGGTTCTTTTAGGATATACGCGTAATCTCCGATTTTTGCATCAAGTTTCTTTGCCTTTCGGTCGTACCTATCGTTCGACTTTAACTTCGCGTTTATTAAATTCGTACTTGCGTTAACGCGCATCTCTTCTAGTCGCGTAATCAAGTCTCTCAAATAGACGTTGTAGGCCCGTAGTTTTTCATCGCTTGGGATTTTCATTGGGAATCTCGCGATTCTTCCGTACACTAATTCGAACGGTATGAATTTAGTCACTTCGTGGACACTTGTATTATACGTAAATGTTGCGAACGGCGCTAAATGATCCCAATCGTCAAAGTTTTCCGAATAAGTCCTCAAAAAGTCAATGAGCGGCGCGTGGCTTCGTTCTAACGCTCCATTGGTTTGTGGTTTATAGCCTGAACTGGTTAATTGGTCGATTTTAAAGATTCTGAGCATACTTTGTACAATTTCTGATACCAAACTGGTTCCTCTGTCGGATAGAATTGCTCTTGGAGCTCCGAAACTGCAAATTAGATGTTTGGCTAATGCGTCGGCAATCGTTGTGGCTTTTAAATTTGGTATCGGTACTACTATTAAGTATTTGGTCAGATGGCACTGCATCGTTAATAGGTGACAATTTCCTCGTGGTGTCATTCTTAATTTACCCACCGTGTTAATCGAGATTTTGTCGAAAGCATCGATTGGTGTATCCGTGATCACCATAGTTTCTCGGGTCTTTAATCGGTCGATTTTCTTTTCTTGGCAACTGTCCTCCGATTAAGCTATCGTGTAAAGTGGATATAATTTTCTGCCTTTCTTCTTTGGTCGGCAATTCTGTTTTCCCATAGCAAACAGTAATTTTTATTGGTGTTGCTTCAAAAACGTTTGTCAGCATTTCGATTAATAATCCTGGTTCGAGGAAGTCTGTTAAATCTCCCCTCCTTGAAATTCGCACGCTACTTAAGTTTCGTTTCAATAATAAGGTCTCAAGATTTTTAAAGTATCCCTAAGTACACTAATGTTAAGCGGGTCGTAGTGTTTGTCCTTGATTACTAGAGACAATATGCTACATTTTCTAAAAGGTGTTATCGCTATTTGTCCTACCCTAGGACGACTATTTTTAATTTCGTGCAAATTTATCGCGCCGATATCCGTTAATAATCTGTTTACAGGCGTGTTCGGGTCGCAATCGCGTGAAATAAAATGTATTAAATTGTCTTTTTTGTACATAAGCCAATGCCTAGACGTTATCACGTTATTTCTTAGGGTGACTGCGTTGTTTTTCAAGTTCTGTGCGCTTCCCGAGCTCTCGTTGCTACTATCGTTTGGTTGATTATTAATTTGATATCGATTGATCGGTCCTTGAGCGGGTGGAAGCAGGAAAAACATCGGCAACGTGTCGTCGGCTGCCTCTCCGGGCGCAAGGTTTTTAGGCTCTTGGTCTACTTTGTTTCCTGATAAACCGTCTTCCGAGCTGTGGTCCTCCTCTGTACAGCTGTCTGCGCTCGACGCGGCTCTTTTTGGTGAGAGCGAGGTACTATTTCCTAATTTCCTTAGTTCTATGAGCAATCTTGTCCTTTCTTCTGCAGTTTTAACTATTTTCTCTATGCGATCCTTGAAGGTGGGTCCTTGAGATAGGCGTAAAGGTTCATCTCCCTCTGAAAGATGTCTTGTTCTTGCTCCGATTGGTATCTGTGAGTCCGAATCTGTGTTTGATGCTTCATGCACTCAGGCTCTCATTAAACTTCCTTACTGATTTCTCCAGGTCAATATCCGTTAATGTGGTTCCTAAATCAATCATGGTTTCGGCGCCACTTGTATCACTGTCGCTAGATTCCACCGGAGTAAGTTCTATGGTCGGCATTTGTTGAGGGGGGCCGTCGTCGTCTCGATTTTTGTTCGCTTGCTCGATCTCTGTATCTTCTATTCTTAATCCACTCCTTCTATTATCCGGAATTGGAGGGCGATTATCCGTAGAACTATGATCATATTTGATGGATGAAAGTATAGGTCTCCTTATACTCGAATAATCGAATGTAGTCGAGGAGTCAGAGTCTGTGGTATTTCCAAAATCTGACGACGTCGATGCTCCCGAATATCTATTTTGCTTCTGCTTAGGCTTAGATTTTCCCGATAATTTAATTGGATGTCGAAAAGATATCGATTCCCTCCTACATTCAGTTGCAGGAGTTTGTGCACCTGATCTAGGCCGTGAGGCTTTGGGGATTTCTAATTGCTCT
This sequence comes from Ormyrus thymus, assembly GCA_035582935.1. Taxonomy (NCBI): domain Eukaryota; kingdom Metazoa; phylum Arthropoda; class Insecta; order Hymenoptera; family Ormyridae; genus Ormyrus; species Ormyrus thymus. Next base: position 3,652 of record JAWWEM010041342.1, read on the forward strand.
GGTCCTTTCGTTACTTTCGGGTCTTGTCTGGAACGAGTGCGTTGTCCAATAACGCTATGATCTAAAACTGGTGGGCTTTTATTGGTTTTAGAGCCTATGGGGCGGCCTCGTCTTCGGGGCGCTCCTGTAGGATCTGCTTCTAAAGATTTCGTTCTTGGACGTCCTTTTCCTTCCGATTCTTTAGACGGCTGTCCTTGTCCTATTACCATTACTCTTAAGCTGGGTAAATTTTCATTAACTACAACTTCTGTAGGCTTAATTTCCTCTGGTTCTTCTGGATTTCCGCATTGCAGTTCAATTTCCCTGGTTTATACTTAAAGATATAATTGTAACCGGTGAATTTGAACATCCACCTCATAAGGCGTTGTCCAGGGTCCTTTCTGCTATGCATCCAATTCAATGGCTCGTGGTCCGCAACTAAGATAAATTTTCGTCCCAACAAGTATGGGCGAAAATGATGCATTGCGTATAGGGCGGCTAAGCATTCCTTCTAGGTGGTCGAGTAGTTTTGTTCGGCTTTATTCAGGGTCCTTGAAAGGTAAGGTACGAGGTGGTCAAAACTGCTTTTCTCCTGACTCAACACAGCGCCTATAGCGTAGTTGGACGCATCTGTGGTCAATGTAAAAGTCTTTTCAAAGCTCGGAAATTGCAAGATTGGCTCGCAACATAACTTCGATCTAAGTTCTATAAAGCTTTCTTCCTGCTCCTGTCTCCATTTGAACTCTCTTTCTTTTTTCAATAAATCTGATAGTGGTTTAGCAATTTCGCTAAAGTTCTCAATGAACCTGCCGTAATATCCTGCGAGGCCGAGAAATTGTCTAATATTTTTCTGCGTTTTTGGTCTTGGGAAGTCCTTAACTGCAGATATCTTTTTCGGGTCGGGTCGAACTCCGTCTTTGCTGATGATATGTCCCAGGAAGGCAACTTCCTTGCTGAGAAATTCGACTTTGTCTGGTTGTAAGACTAACTTAGCGTACCTCAATCATTTGAATAAATTGCGCACCTTTCTCTCATGGTCGTGAAGATCTTTCGCGTAAATTACTATGTCGTCCAGATATACGAACATTTCTATATTCTGTAATCCTCTTAAAACTTGGTCCATTAAACGCTGCAACGTAGCGGGTGCGTTTGTGAGTCCTTGCGGCATTCTTCTGTATTGGTAATGTCCGTTTGGAGTCGTAAAAGCAGTCTTCCAGCTGTCTTTGGGATCCATTGGAATTTGATAAAACCCACTAGCGAGGTTAAAAGTAGAAAAATACGTAGCCCCTCCCAATTGGTCCAATATATCGGCTATATTAGGCAATGGGTAAGCGCCTCCGACAGTTTTCTTATTTAATTCCCTAAAGTCGATTACCATCCGCCGCCTTGGTCGTCCTTGACTGTCTGGTTTTTTGCTAACGATCCATACAGGTGCAGCGTAAGGACTGCTAGATGGTTCTATAATTCCTTTTTTTATTTTCTTACTGATCGTTTCCTGAATCACTTCCTTATGGACGATTGAGTAACGTCACTGTTTTACGTGGATGGGCGTATCGTCAGTAGTCGGAATCGAATGGTTCACTAAATCCGTGCAGGACAATGTATCACCCGGAAGTAAAAATATGTCTGTATATTCATTCAATAGTCGTTCGATGCTTTCCTTTTCCTCGTAGTTCAGTTGCTCCAGTTTTAATAAATTTCTCAAAATTTCGAGGCGCAGATGAGGTGAGTTTATGCATTGCGAGTGTTCACTTTCGCTCTGCGTGTCTGGATCGAAATATGGGTTAACATATTCAAATGGGATCAGATCCTGAGAATTTATTTCAATCTCCACGTCGTTCGGAGAAGTATTAATTGCCATGATTTTACAGGTGTTACTCTCATTCCTTGTAATGCCTTCTCCTAAAAATACATTCTCGTCTCCAACGTCTATGCGCGGCAAATATCCTTCTTCTAAGTTGATTTTAATCAGATTTATGCTGATTACTTTCTTCTGCGGCCTCCTAATCTGTACTTCTTAGGTTTGGTTGATCCTGCGTCAATAGCTTCGTCATTGCCCAACTTGCATAAAAATTGTAACGCTGCGATCTCGCCACGTGGCGATTTTCCGCGCAATGAAACTAGATCTCTCGCGACTCGCTGAATATGATTATTTTATGGGCGCCAGGTGCTACTCGTCAGCACCGAATTTATGCACTCTTACAGTCCTCGCTGGTTGCCGGAGAAGACTCGTTGTGTCAGAGGAGATCCCGCCGAGCTCTTACCACTCGGAAGATGGTGGCTAAAACCTGCTCGCTGGTCGTTGTAATTACGCTGAAAACGATACGAAAAATACGTGCAGGAAACAGGGAAAAACTCGCAATAAAACAGGATAAATAAACAACCGTTAAATTCATACACTCTTAACGCTGGCTTTATTTACACGGCATATATCTATTCTAAAACTTACGCGTAACCGGGTCGCTCCCGGGATTCGCTCCCGCCTGTACGCCGCGTCGCCGAGCACTCGCGAATAATCAAAACAACCCCGAGGAAATACACGTACTCACGTTCTTTACCGAACCGCTGACTCACTGGTTGCTCTCTCTCGCTGGCAATCGTCCTCGCAGGGTTCTCTTTGTTGACTCGCATTCGGCAATTGCAAACAGCGTACACACACAAAATCACACTCCGCACCGTATGCCAGGCAGACAACGAATGGCCAAAAATGGCCGTCTTCTTCTTCTCGCTGGCGGTCGTCTTCCTCCCGATTGTCGTTGGACGTGATTGGTGATCATTGTCATCCAGCCGTCAAATCAGTTGCCGAATGTCTCCGACTATCGCCGACATCTATCGCTGGTTTTTTCTCGGCGCTCGTATTCAAATACTCGCCGTACTTTCCTTTTTCGCTGGCTAACGCACCGACTTTCAGGTTTCGTCGGTGGACGTACAGCTTCACAGCTGATAATAATGGGCCAACACGGCGGGGGGGAAGTCTCAGATTCAATCCGCCCCTCCCTGCGCCTCCACTTGTTGCGAGTTGCAGAGAGAACGCCGTGCGCATGCCTGTCAGCTGCGCCTGTCGACTCCGCATAAGAGCGTCTCTCTCGCACTCGTGGCGCGCGCGCACCGCCCATCGACAGCTGGCGTGACGTTACTCGCCACTCTCTGCGTGCACGCGACCGCGCTCGTCTGCTCGCCGGTCGCTCGCTGGTGAACTCTTCTTCGCTGGGATGGGGCCTCTTCGTGCTAGGTGTGCTGGTGAAGTGCTTCTGATGTTCGCTGGTGTGCTGCTTTTCGCTGGATTCTTCTACTTACGATGCCACTACGTTTGTTTGTCAGTTCAGCTCTGCTCACTCACTTTCTTCAAACCCCTTAATAAACCCTTTAATATCGCGGGAAAAAGGTATGTCTCGGCGACGCGTTTTCAGGCAAGGATCCGTTGCCTTGGCCTTCGCGACATTCATTCTCTCTCTAATATTTACAGTCTCCTAACCTTTCAAAACACACACGCTCTTTACTCTTTCGCTTTCTTTAACCGCTGACTACCGCTGGAACAAGCCTTTAATTCTAACAATACTAATATCTAACTCTAACGTAGTATCTAATATATAACTGATATCATACAAAAATGCCTAATAAAAATAATAAAAGAATTGTTTTGAGAGTAGCTCTGTTTTATCGACAGAGCTTCGCTGTCTCTCTCTCTTGCGCACGCGGTTAGCTGAGGGGATTTATGTGGAGCACAAATCTCGTCACAATTGTCAATAGACAAAATGATGCTTGCGCCTCGTGAGCCTGCCCTTTTATCCAGTATGCCGCGAGCGCTTATTGAAATGCGGCGGCGTGGAGGGGAGAGAGTCGCGATGCTTCGCCGTCGCTCTTGTGCGTAAAGCGAACTCTTCATTCTCGCGGCTTTGCGCTATCTCGCTCATGCGCAACAGCTCTCTCGGTTTGCGCGGCCGCTTTCACTTAGCCTACAAGATTTTATTCAGTTTTTTTTAGAACTAAAAGGAACTTAACCAATTTTTAATCGGCTCTTTTCAGAGCCAATAGAACGTATAGAACTTTTTCATTATACGTTTTCTTTCAGGATTGTGTCTAAACTTTAAAAAGAGTCACGTAAGACTCTAAAAAGAATTTGTTAATTCGTAAAAAATGATAGCTCTGAAAAGAGCTCATCAATAGAACAATAGTTTGTCATAAGTTGTTATATTTTAGTTCTAAAAAGAATTTATTGGAGCCGTACAAGACTCGAAATATTAGCTGAAAATAAAAAATAAAATATAAAATGTTATAGCTCTAAAAAGAGCTCATCAATAGAACAATAGTTTTCCATAAGTTATTATATTTTAGTTATAAAAAAAACGTATTAGAGTCGTAAAAGACTCGAAAACATAGCTGAAAATAAAAAATGAAATATAAAATATTACAGCTCTGAAGAGCTTATTACTAGAACAAATGTTCATTACGTTTTTAATAAATTGGTAGCCCTAAAAAGAGCTAATTATTTACCTGAAAAGAAAAATATAAAATTTTACAACGTCTATTCCAAGGATCGCTTGTCCGGAATTCCAGACGTCGCCTTCAAGATATTGCAAAATATCTTACAACGTCTATCATAAGGTTCATTCATCCGAAATTTCAGACGTCCCCTCTTCAAGACATTTGAATTTTCTCCTAGTGCTGTCACAATCTAATAAGTTTGTTCGGTATTCCAGACAACTGTTCGGCGTGACAGTCCCGGAGAAAATAGCAGTATGCCTTATGAAAACTTCACCTCCGGCTAAAAAACCAGAGGCTGATAACCCTGTCAAAAATATGCAGCTAAAAAAATAGCTGTAAAATATAGCTAAAGAAATACCTATAAAAGCAGCTGTATTCATCTGGATTCCAGCTATATTCGTATAAATAGCTAAAAGCTGAAAATTCTATTTTAACATCAAAATGCAGAATCAAAAAATACAGTTATAAATCCATGTATTATTAGGTAGATCTTTTAGAGGATCTATAACTGTAATTTACATACGAATATAGCTGGAATCCAGATGAATACAGCTGTTTTTACAGGTATTTTTTTAGCTATATTTTACAGGTATTTTTTTAGCTATATTTTATAGGTATTTTTTTAGCTATATTTTACAGCTATTTTTTTAGCTGCATATTTTTGACAGGGAAATTATGCGCGAGAGTCTAGCTTTATAGCTTCTCGCGGAGCGGCCGCGCACCAATCAGCTCTCGTGATATCCCCGCGCCACCGCCTCGCGCGCGAGTGCCGCCGCTCTCGCGAGTTTGCAGAGTCCCAGCAGCATGATGGCGCCTCTCGCGGCTTGCCCGCACCCCGACTATAATCTTGAACTTGTGCGGTGGTTCTCGCGGCGCCTCTGCCGCCGCTTAAGGTTCGCGCTTTATTTATATAAAGCGCGAGCTTTAGCAAAATTATTATAGTTCACCATGGACGTTAACATCGATTTTCTGAATGACAACGACAGGCGCATCATCGCTGCCCTACTCCAAGAGTCCGACTTGGCCAGGATATGGGGCCTCACCATAACTCCACCTCCTTCGCCACCGCCGCCGGAGCCGATCTTTCTGTACGACCCATTTCGGCGGGCGTATTATAAAGTGGAGCAGCAACTCGTCTATTGGGCACCACCACAGCAAGAGCTGTAGGAGCAGCTACCCGAACAGCAGGAGCAGCTTCAGCAGGAGCAACCGCCCGAGCAGCATCAGCAGGAGCCGGCGCAGGAGTAGCAGAAGAAGGAGCTGATGGAACAGGACCCGGAGGTGATGATCTTAGAGGAGATCATCGATCTCGTTTCATCTCCGGGCAAGCTTTTTTTCACCTGAGTTCCCCTGCCGGAAGAGGAAGAAGATCCCGAGATGCTTGGAGTTTGCTGCGAAGAAGCAACTCCTCTTTTCCTAAGTTTTTAGTGTTAGTTATGTTTATGTGCTTTTAGTGTTAGCCGTGGTGTTAAAAAAAATCCAAAAAAAGTTAAAAAAAGTTAAAAATTAAAAATTAAAAAAGAAAAAATCGGCCCTTTTTAGGGCCACCAAATTTTTAAACGTAAAGAACATAATTGTTCTAATTTTTTAATCAGTCCTTTTTGCAAAACTTATAAAATATTTTCCTTTTTTTCCTTGTACAATTTTCCGCCTTGTACAATTTTTCTCTCCACTAATCCTTGATTAATAAAATAACTTCTTTCTTTCAAGGGAATGCAATTTTCACTTTAATAACTTAAAATCTATTGTATTGCATTTAATTAATTACAATAGACTATGAAACCAAATTTCAGACCTCTAGCTTTATTGCTTTCTGAGATCTGAAATTTGATCAAATCAATGATGCAAGTCAATTTCAACTATTGTCTTTCGCATGAAAGAAATAATTAGCTTAAAAAGTTAAAAACTATTGTATTTTATTTAATCAATGATAATAGACTATAAAACCTATTTTTAGAGCTCTAGCTTCATTAGCTTGGCATAGCATTTTTGTCGGCTAAAAAATTTCTAGTCCAAAATATTTCTCGGCCAAATTATTTCTAGGCCAGGTGACCTAAGCTAGGTGTTCCAGCAGTCTCCCTGTTCCGGAAGTCTCCCTGTTCCAGATGTCTCCCTGTTTCAGAAGTCTCCCTGTTCCAGAAGTCTTCTAGCTTATCTACTCTCTTTACATATCCTTATATCAAAATTGAATATTTATTATGAAAAATTTTTTTAATTTATTCATATTTAATTAATTAAATGATATATTTATTTGATTACATTTAAAATGTTTATTTTATATTTAAATATATATTTATATTGCATTCAAAAATAGAATTTATGGTTTTTAGGTAAGCGGTTTACGTTTTGAGACTCAATTGAGGACTCTGAACCAATTTCCAGATACTTTACTCGGGGATCCAGCTAGAAGAATACGTTATTTTGATCCCCTGAGAAATGAATATTTTTTTGATCGTAATCGTCCATCATTTGATGCCATTTTATATTATTACCAAAGCGGTGGTCGTTTACGTAGACCTGTTAATGTGCCTCTTGACGTTTTTTCTGAAGAAATTAAATTTTATGAACTTGGCGAATTGGCAACTAATAAATTTAGGTAACTACAGATGTTTTAATATTCTTTATTAGTCTTTACCTACATTAATTGTAACACATTTGTTAGTTAATACCTGTAAATTGTAATAATAATAATCAGTAGAATGGCAAAATTAAGCAATTTAATCATTTTCTCCTTTTATTCAGATAAATTTTATAGTTTAAGACTAGTATATACACCCTCAAAATTGTAAGATTTTTTTATTAATAAATTTTCAAGCTTAAATATATATAATGTTAAGTTTTGACTTTAAGGGTGTAGTCTCGTCACTGTACTTTTTTTAAAGCTGCTTTATGGATTTTTCTTTTTTAAGAAAATAAAATGAAATTATTTTGTTAAGTCTTGACTTTGGAGGAAAAAGCCTTTAAAAGATTTTATATATGTGTTTTAAAGCTCAAATATGTTCGGTGGCTGAGGCTCCACCGAATTCTTATGGATGTTGCTGATAATTACGAGTTTATGAATTGATTTTTATGTTTTCTTAGACTTACTGGCTCTTCTTATTCTTGTAGTTTTTGTAGATTCCTTTGCCATTGGAGGGAGAGGAATTTTACATTGATTTGACACGAAACACGTTGAATTTAAGGTGGTTCATTCCGAAATTGAAAAACTGGATATGCTGAAAAAACTTTAAGAGCTTATTAATTGAGGCTAAAAGAATCTTTCCTCGAAATTTCAGACCCCCTTACCTGGAGCCTGATTCTAAGCCGATAAATAAACCGAAACGACAAAGATAGAAGATACAACATCAATGCGTAAGTCCGAGAAAAGAGATACTTTTTATCGGTTAAGAATCACCCCCCAGGTGAATTCGTGCAAACGAGCAATTTGAAAATTCACTTTTTAACATGGCTATTATGAGAGTCGATTGAAATGTTGTAAATATAATGTAATATCTTTAAAAAAAAAACTGGAGATCACAATAAATAATATAACATAACAAGAAGAAAGCCCAGGCATTTTATTAACATAAGAAAAAGTGGGCCATACTATGGATTATTTAAAGATATTCAATTAAGAAAATCGAGAAAGTCAGTTTATTCATACCATTACCGGAAGGAACATGATCGCCCTAAACACGAGCAGACGTTTGACATGCGCGATCAATTCTAATGGGTCTTAAAGGTGCACGTGTCGCGCAGGTAGGTAAAATGTACTTTTAATTTTAATATAACATAATTTCATTATTATTATATATGTTATGTTCCACAGAAGGTGGAACTAATAATGTATTCTATTTTTATTAACCACTGTTAATAAACTAATCGGGCAGGGTCGATTTCGCCACCGTACAGTCTGCGTCGCGGAATCGCGAAATTGTCGAGGAAATAGGGAAGCGGGTGCGAGAATAATTAAATAATATTCAAGAATTTCACTTAACAACTGATTATAATATTATTCAAATGAGAGCCTTGCAGAGATATTTCTCTCTTTCTCTCTCTCTTTTATTTAATACTATCCAAGTCTACACGATAGTTAATGCGCAACACAATCATTAAATCTTACTCTTACGGATGGCCCTCCAAGGGCCCTACTTTTCTGATGCACAAAACAATGATGCCCGAATTTTCCAGAATGAATTCGAGCAAAATCTGCGTGGTGTGGCAGAATGGTTCCGGGAAGGTGACATCTTGATAGTTGATCGAGGTTATCGTGATGCTAGACCTTTACTTGAAGGCTTAGGAATTATTTGTAAAATGCCTTCTCTTTTACCACAAGGTCAACGTCAACTTTGCACAGATGATGCTAATCAATCTCGAATAGTCACAAAAACAAGATGGATAGTCGAGGCTCGTAATGGTCATCTCAAATCTATTTTTAAGTTTTTCCAGAACATTCGAATACCACATGCTCAGAATCTTGGAGAATTTTTACGAATTGCTGGTGCTATTATAAATAAATATCATCCTCTTATTTACATGCACGGCGCAGACGAAAATCTAGAAACAAGAGTTATTGCAACGAGCAACAAGACCAAACGTTATTCAGCAAAGGGTTGAAGATGAAAATCTAAGAAGGCAAGGAGGTGAGTGGGTGCATCTGAATCACCAACATATTGTTGATTTTCCTCTATTTGATTTAGACTATTTACGTGATTTGACAGTTGGTACCTATCAGATAAGGCTAGCTCCATCGTATGTACAGGATAAGCTTCAACGAGATGATCGTGAAGAGTTTCAAATTGACATTCGTTTCAACAATCCTACAATTCTTAGAGTAGGAGTATATTCCAGGCATCATAACGCTGTAAAACATCAGCTGTGGATCAGTTATTCTCCAACTAATGCGTCCGAAAATAATGATGAAAACGTTGAAGAACCTATAACCGGTAATTATTGCACGTGTCAAGCAGGATTAAGGACAGTGGGGTCATGCTCACACGTATGTAGTGTGATTTTCTTTTAAGTTTTCGCCAGATATCATCAAGTAAAATATCTTTCAACAAGCCTATTACAATCGGTTCAAGATGCAGCAAATAGACCTCCCCAGAGAGATAGAAATGCAAATAATCTACTGAATTGTAAAGGAGTTGTCTAGGTGGCAAGAACTTGTCTAGATTTGATGGGACGCTGCTAATATTGGCTTAACCCATTAATGGACAAATTTTTACTAAAGTTTTCAGCGCTTATATTTTACGTGAAAATGGATCGTAAAAAATATATTAATAAGTCTATTCGATGTAGAATTTGATAAACTTTCATAATCATTTGTTAGATTTTTTGAAAAATTTAGAAAAATAACCAAAAAACATGATTTTTTGCAAAAAAACGTGGTTTTTGAAAATGAAAAATTTTTTCATTTCAATTTTTGAAATGAAATGCATTTAAAATTTAATGTTTAAAGTACAGAAAACGTGTCCTCGAGACCTAAACTTAACAAT
>JAWWEM010041353.1:0-12500 GCA_035582935.1 Ormyrus thymus
TATAGCTCGCGAATTTGAGATACAAAGGGTGGAGTAATGTGCTAAATTAATTTGCTCGAGATTTCCCGCTTATATCTAAAATTGATACGGTTCATTGGCTTGTCGTAGGAGAGAATTAGTCATAATAAGATTTCGGCCTAGAAGCCATTAATTTCTTAAAATTAGAGGTGCAAATTAATTTGAATTGAACATTTCTGATTAAAACTTTGATCACTGAACGAAGTATGAACTGGGTTTTAACCGAAAGAGTTTATTTAAAAAATAAAAGAACCATAGTAAACTATTTTCAAAGTAACATTTTGCATAAAACTAATTTGAACATCTGGCCCTTTTGAAGTAAATACGGTAGTAATTTCAACAAACTAATAAAAAGCAAATTTTTTATTTCCACAGAAAAACAGTGACCTTCTTCGTTGATTGTACCTTCTATATAGGCTTAATGAGCCACTAGTTTAGTTAAACTTTCGAGCTATTTGGTAAATTACTTTAAAATAGTTAAAAGCTTAGGTCAAATTCAAGGCTTGGAAGAAATAGGACTTTGATGAGCCGTCCTGCTCGTCTTTTTACCCAAGTTTACTTTAATCAACGAAAGCTTTTAAGGGTAAAGTTATGTAACTCGTGAAAATCTTGCATTGTTTCTAAAAACAACAATATTCAAGAAATGAAAACAGATTCTTGCTTGTTTACTCAATATTTTCTGTAAGTTTAATAATATCAATGTAACATTAAATAGCTATAGATAACAAACTTCTACAAGGTATGAAAATTCTTACAATTATGAATTATTTATCTAAAAGTAACAATTCCACTCTACGATCCATCGAAATTCGCGGGCAGAAACTAACGAGGCTTCTTTCTCCAATTTTTCTGCCGCTTTTCCATTCACGTTTCGAAGCATTCGAAATGTCAGCCAAGAGTCCTCGCTCTTCATGACGCGGTGAACATTATATTTCGGAGCCCCGAAATTCCGCGCCGTTCACCGAGTCACATCGTAATCGCGACCGCATTTCGGCCGAGCACCGAAGCGAGCCCTCGCGCGATTCCGTAACATTTGACATGCCACCCAAACATCCTCCCCCCCTTGGAGGCGGCAGCTTTTAATCAATTTTTTTCCCCGCTGCACTTTGTGCCCCCCCCCCCGCGGAAATGAAGACGCGGGAAGTTTCGGGTTGCCTTTCAGCTCGCGTGACTGCAAAACTCGTCATAAAAGCAGAGGCGAGTCCTGAAAGGTATTTCGTTACAGTCCCAGAGCGAAAACTTGCCGTCGGTGCGTCGTCGTCTGCTACCCTTGCTCTCTCTCTCTCTCTCTCTCTCTCTCTCTCTCTCTCTCTCTCTCTCTCTCTCTCTCTCTCTCTCTCTCCCTTTTTTTCTTGCCCGTTTCAAGTTTTAAGAACAAGTCTGAAGATGTACATTCGATATAATGCGTTGCCGGAGTTTGAGGCGGACAAAGTGAATTTGCCGTAGGCGGAGACAAGCGAGGACTCGGGAGGAAACTTTAATTTGGCTGGACTTGAGTTTTAGAAGATTGAAAGGCGCAAGTTTCGCGAAGTAGCTTCTGGATGTAAAGGGGGATGTGCAGCTCCCGCGACGAATGGACTAATTATTTTTATCGGGAAAGTTTTTACTTCTCCGGCGGACTCCTTTCCTTCGCCGATTTCGTTAATCAAGGCTAATTGATATTCGTCGAGATTTTTTAATTGCAATTGTAATAAATATTATTTCTGAACGTAATAATGAATTGCAATTCATAAATGCATTGAGTGTTACAAAATTGATAAAACGTGAACGTGAAATTAACTGAATAAATGATATATAATTAACTAATTTAGTTACAATGCGGAATATATTTCATAATATTTTGTTCAAATTTACTTGAGAATATTTGATGATGTTTACATTTCTAAAGTCGAAATGTCTGCATTAAGTAAAGTTATATTAATAAAGGATAACAGATATTAAAAGTTTCAAAGATTGTTAGGTTTTGGGATAACTGTAAATTTTAAAATCGATAAAAAAATTTCCTTGGCCAGTTTAATTTTAATTAACTTTTGAACAACCAAGAAGCCACTCCGTTATTTCCCGGCAGCAGCCATTCCTAATCCCTATTATACCGCTTCGCCAACTTTACTTAACCAACAAGAGGAAAAACCAGCGAAAGCCCGAAATATCTATTATAAAAGAAACAACTGCATTTCGTGCGCTTTCCTTATTCCGCTGTAACGAGGAAGACCGGTGAATGGGCACTCGCACATGAGATTACCTGGAGCATTGCGAGACACGGGAGCTCGGACGCAGTAACTTGACGCCATTGTCGCGCCGGCCGAGCTCCGCTTGAAGTGCAGTCTAGCGCGAGAGTCAGCTGTTAATTGTACAAGCGCAGCTAAGCAAAAGCTACTATCAGTATCTGGCGCGTTACGCTCTTCGAACACAAAATTTCCAGGAACCGACGCCGCACGAAAAGTCGCCGGGAACAGTGGATCCCATAATCTCGCGCGACTGGATGAGCTCGTGCGAGTTTACTCCCGTAATCAATGACGGTTGAGGGGTTGCATTTATCGAAAAATAATAGTGCAGCGTTGTAAAAGTTTGAGGGTTTTGTTAATTTGGAGTGAAGTAAAACTTTAACAGAAGGAAGGCTTAAAACTTAGAGTATGTTTGAAAATTAACCCAAAATTTCTCAATAATTATTAGTGAAGGTACTTTGACTAACAAGCCACCACTGTAATATTTAAATAAAATCGAAAGTGGAATTTTCCAAAATGCATATTAATTTTCAAGAAAATTTGAAAATTAAATTGGATTGTACATTTTGGGATCAACTCTGTAATTCAGAGAATTCATACATTTGGGGGCAAAATTTTAATTAAAGTTCTGAGCCAAGCTTAAACCAAATGAAACATTTCTTTTTTGAGTTTCAACATTTTAAATTTATTTTGTATGACGAGAGTATTTTTTCATTATTCCTAATTTTTTAAAAATAAAATTTAATATTTTTGCTCTTCAAATAACAACCTCTGTTTCCGTTTCTCTTGCGAACCCATGAATCATTGATAAAGCTATTCATAACTTGAATTTTTAACGTCTCAATCGCCAAATTACTTGACTTATTCATTTTCAGTTCCTTAAAACGTTCCCGTCGAGGCGAAATGAACAAGCTTCCGCCTCCTCGTTTCGCGAGCAAACCTCTTTAATTAAATATCGTCGCGATTTAAATTCATCTCTTCAAGGCAATTCCCAATCGAGCGTGATCGGCTCGGAGCGCCGGCAGCGGCGGCGGCAGAAGGAGCTCGTCGGCTCCTAATTCGTCGGAACTCGAATAAACCAACAACGAGCCTCGAAAATCCGATACAGCGATTTCTCTTCCCCCCCCCCCCCGGCTGCCTTCCGTCGCGCCGCCCCTTTTCTCCGTCCCGCGACGGGGAGCCTGATGAAAGTCGAAGACTCGGGGGAGAGAGGCTCGGCTGCATGCGCGACTACGCCGATAATGTTTCATCCGCGATCACGGAGTTACGTATACGCGCTCCTAACCACTCCGGGGAGTTGCCAGCCGCCCCGTGGCTTGTATTACGTTTCGGAAACTCGCGTGATTGTGAGCGAGCGCGAGTTCTGAAGACGCTCTGTATTATCGCGTTTCGGGGTAGGGGAGGCTCTTTGCGCCGAGGGGAAATTGTTGCAGGAACACCGATATTGTTCGTATTTGGAGCTAAGAGAGGCACAGCGACGATGAGGGCTGATCAGCGTGTAAGGACGGGAGCTTAGATGATTAAGATCATTTTCGAGTGGTTGCCCGACTGTTTCGGAGAGTTTGCGAGTTAGAGCTTGGCGTTTCAGCAAATTTCTTTTAGTTCTGGGCGTATTTTTTTAAAAGAGGAGATCGTTGATATTGGAAATTGAATTTTTTTTCGAGCAGTATAGAAAGTTTACTTTTTTAGAAATTTTTAAATGCGAAGTCGAGATGAAAATTCTGCATTAAAAACTCTGCCTGCGTCAAGCAAAATTTTAATTCTTAATGAAAGAACATTTTGATTTTGTTAAATATAGGGAGTCGTAATTTTTGACCTCATTAAAGTTTGTACTGTATAAACTTTTGATGCAGAGTTAAATTTTGTGTCAACCATGTGTGTTTTGAGTCATAAATTTGTCAAAGATTAAGTCCTACATTTCCTGAATCTTCATTGGTTAAAAAGTACTCATTATTTATATTACTCGGATTAAACAAATGAAAAGCAGTCCAATTGGCAAGTAGAAGGCTAAAAAGTGGGTTACGATGTAAAACTTCAGATAAAATTTTAAAACCTTTAAAAGCGATACATGCACAAATTCGCAAACCAATCAAGTAGAATAAAACAGGAATTTAAAATGCATTAAAAACAAATTTCATGTAAACGTTTTAAAAAATTCGCGTTTAATGAAGTTAATAGGGCATGAAAAATTTGTAATGTGATAATCGTAAAATGCAATTAAAGTAGCTTTACATTTCAATTTAATAAAACTTTTCCCGCACCGACTCGTTTTCATACAAAACCAAAAAAGTAAAATTTCACGTAAATCACTTAAAAGTAAAAGTCCTCTCACACAAACTTGCAGTTGCCGACAGCCCCTAATTTTAATTCAAAAATCAAGCTTCTGATGAATCACGCGAAAAATGACCGAAAAAGTTCCCGCAAACAATTTTCGCTTAATCGTTGAAATTCTCTGTCCTTATCCGAAAACCGCTGAGTCCACATTTTTATTGGCTCCCCTATGAAAACAGTGCACTTTATGAAACCGGCCCCATTTACATAAAGTCGTATTGCAGCCGCTATCTTGTAAGCTCTCGAAGCTCGTAATTCCCGAGTTATACTTGTAATTAGCAATGAAAATACGCGAAACTTCGGAAAAGTGCATAAAAACGAGCTTGACGAGCCTTCGCGCGAGCGAGCATTGCTCATTGCTCCATAAATCACGGCATTTGATGCGCGCTGAATTTTTCGAGCCCTCGGTTTATTATTTACGGACGGGGCGCCGGTTCTGCAAAACGCTCTGTTTTTCGAGCGAAAACTTGGGCGGAGGCTAAAGAGAGCTATTACGATATTTTTTCCATCGGCCGCGCGAGCTTTTTCCCTTTTATTTACGACGGCGATGAAAACCGATGCGTATCGGAGATCCAATTTTCGATGCAAAAAAAGGAAGCAGGATACTTTCGTTCGAAAATATAAAATCTTGTTTGTCCCCTTTTTTTTACAGAAATCAGCGCGATATCTTTCGCTTATCTTCGAAACAATGCTCGAAACGCGTTTTATTTGGCTAGAGCTTTTTAGAAAAAGATTCATGGTGGCACACTGCGCTCTCTCTCTCTCTCTCTCTCTCTCTCTCTCTCACGCGGTTGTCCTCCGTTGCAAGCAATTTGTTGGTATTTCCCATCTATAAAATACAAGGGCTATTGATTTTGAAACCTATTGGAACGAATTTTGCTCTGTTTGTTAACGATGATTTATTGAATTTCTATGCATTTGGGGCCTTGCACAAATTTGCCCGATAAAGTTTTACGAGAGAAAGTGAAAGTGGAAGTTTGTTCCATTTCGGAATTAAAAAGTGAAAAGTAAACAAAGTCGCTTTCGCTTTTTGCGGGTAAAATAAAAAAAAAAAAAAATGAGACGATTTGAGTCGTAATCTGGAGATGGATTTTACATATTTCTAAAATGTTGCAATAATTGTAAGCCAAAGACTTTTTAAAAAATGTAATCCATTTTTATCCGTGTTTAGTAAATTCTGCATTTTTGTAACGTTAAGTTATAAATATCAGCAAGTCAATCTAGCAAATTAAGTGATAATATTAAAGATGAAAGTTGAAAATTCATTGTAATCGAATTGTATTTTGTTCGTTCTCTACATATCATACAACTATTTCAAACTAAAATCTTCCCCCGCACTTCCCTCTTTCAAACTCAAATTAAATTTCAGAAGTTACACTGAACAATCAATAAACTCTTTCCCCAAAAATCGATTTTCCCGATAACATTCCTTAAATAGATCAGAGGAATTTCTCCTCCCGAAAAAATATGTCCGCTCTAAGCAATTTTCCCAGGCTCTCTCTTTCTCTCCTCCCCGTAAACTTGTTGACGCAACTCATTCTGCCTGCAGCTTCAGCCTTTCGCAGCTCTAAACGAGCGAGTCCCTTCCCGTGTACAAACATAAGGCAACGGAAAATGAGACTCCGTCAACGGGCAAATAAAGAGCGTTCCGCATTGAATGCCTCAAAAGCGAATGGAAGCCCCGGGTATTTGAGAATCGCGCGAGCCGATAAATTTAATTAAGCCCCTTCGTTTTGTCTCTGCGCTCCGGAATCGCAATGAGTTCTAGAGTCTGCAGAGGTCTGCAGTATGGCGTGCCGGCGAAAAAGTTCGAGTGCGCAGCTCCTCCTTTCCTCTCCTTCCTTCCTTTTCTTCGCTACTCATTTCCGGGGCTCCTTCTTGGCGAGGGGAGGGAGGTGGAGGAGAGGGCCAGTTTTGTAATTGGAACATCACATTTCTCCGCTCGTTATTGGGGATGCAAATCGCGCTGGAGATTCGACCCTGCCATTACGCGAAAGTAGTATTGGTAAGCCCGGGCTAGTTGTCAGTTTATTGCTGCAACTATCGAACGTGTTACTGTTATCTGTCTTGTACTACTCGAATTGATATTGGGCTCTTATCTATTGTAGGACATTTTTGAAATTTGCAAGAGGTTTGCTTCGGATATTTTCGGTTATTGATCTTTATGTTTGAAAGAATTTCAGACGAATGTTTAAACGCGATCTTTGCTGAAGCTCAACTGAAATTAGGAATTCAACTTGTAAACGAAAACAAAAAAGGTACTTTATTTTAAACGAGAAGATTGTAAAAGGCGTCTGCATTGAAAATATTCTTTCAATGATTACAAAAGCTGTAGAATTTAGATAATATAGAACTTTGAAACTTTTCTAAACATTTTCAATCCGTTTTTTGAAGGTTTCGCAAGTGATACACTCATATACTAAAAGCTCTCAAAACTTTTATAACTACGGAAAGCTCTCTTTACAAAATATTACACAAGCACTTCTTTTTACACATAATAACTTTAGTAGAAAGCTAACGGTTAAAAAACTTCTGACCTTCCAAGCCACCCCGAAAAGGCCGCTTTCTCTCTACGTTTAAAGCAATAATTAGCGTAATAATTGAAAAGATCGTTTGCCGGGCTAAAAAGGCAGAGAGCGCGGCGTCCCCTCTCGCAGCTGCGAAAAGACCGGGAGAGAGAGAGAGAAAAATGAAGATTAACTCGGCGCGAGGACCCTGCTAATGAAGACGGTAATTAATTATCCGTAAGGCGCCTCCGTGGAGAACAAGTCCAGCCGCGAAAGTTCGCGGGTCCCGACTTTTTCCCCGTCGTCATCGCCCGAAAATTGCCCGTCGCGCCCAAGGCGAGAGCGATATCTTATCGGAGGGGCGCGGCGGCGGCGGCGGCGGCGGCGCGCTCAACTTCGGGCTTAATTCCGGGAGGAGACGGCGGATTCCGGGCTGAATACGAGGCGGCGAGGGCATTTTTGCGAGAGTCGAGGGTGTTAATAAGGCGCGTGAGTCAGCGCTGACTAATTTTTACCGGAAGTTCGTTAGCCCGAGCGATTTATGGCGGGGCTGGGGATATATCGAGGTTGATGCCCGGGAGATACGGAGGAAAGTCTATTTTATATATGAGATCTGCCGCGCAGCTTTGGATGTATTGATAAATGAATATGAAGATAGTTTCCTTGATAAAGGATGGATATTGGATTATGTCCATTTGTTTGGAAAATTTTGCTGAATGATGTGATAATGAAATCCATTGAGATTAATATTTTGCCGAGGACTTTGCGGTGCATAGAATTTTTATATCCCGCTATAAAAATTTAATGATGCATAATAAAGCATTGGTTTTATGAACCGTGTCATTGATCATGCGGATCATAAATAATATTAATAATTACAAGTCGATAATACGTATCGTAAAAAGAAATGAAGTGCACATTAAAACTTAAGATACTAAATGTTCCTTTTGAAACAGTCCCTTCTTTAGAACACCTAAAGGGCGCAATATCCGTCGCTTTAAAAAAGATTTATTGCGACGCACTTTTAAAAAGTAATTACAAGAATTTTCAATAAAAAGGCAATACTACGAAGCGGCGTCCCTCCGTGCCTCCGTTCGTAAAGTTCGAAGAACAAAACATTCCTAAGTGGAAAAAGAATTTTATGGACGCATTTTTTCTGCTCAGCGGTAGATTCTTATCTGCGTCGGGCGGTGTGTGTGTGTGTGTGTGTGTGTGTGTGTGTGTGTGTTGTTATATTTTCTGGAAAAATAAAAACTTGTATACGATGGCTATTGAATAAGACAGTTTCCTCGATTTATTGTGCGATATAGTTATTGCACCCTCCGTGTAAGTATTCGTCCCGTGAGTCCAATTCGGATGCATGTTACGAGGCCACCACCAAAGATGGAAATAAAAGAAATTCTTAGTATCTATATTCGAACCGATAAAGCCGATTATCTTCTAACTAATTCCATTCAGTTCGTTTTTTTTTCAGGACATTGAACTTCTTATTATCAGACTTTATGTAGTGAATTTAATTACTTCTAGGGACTTGGAAGTTCAATGGTTCACCTCTAATATGATATATAAAAATAGTATTTCAGCAATCAGTTGTAAAACAATATTGAACTAAAAAATGGTGTTAAATTTATTTACCTGCTCCACTTGCTTTTGTTAACTTTGAAAATTAATTTTTTTAATTAGACTTACGAGAAATATTTATGTGTTAACTTTACGCTATAAAGCACACATGCTGTTTACTTTAATGAGAAGCAGTTAACTTGTTTTCAAATCTACTTAGTGAAAATCTATTTACCACTAAAATTTGCAAGTGGCGAATTTGGAAACTTTTTCTACAAATATATTTAGGACAGATATTTCTTCAAGATTTACTAAGCTTTAAACATCGACCAAGAGCAAATTTTCGCATTCACTTTTCACTGCTCCGATATAACTTGTAATTTACATAAAAAGAATGATATCGGAAACGTTCGTGAACGATCGCTTACAAGGTTTCGAAAATATTTCACCGCAAAGCCTTTTACGATGATAGCTATATTTACTGCATGATGCATCGCACAGGATATTTTAGGCATATTGAAGTACGGCAATGTGCAGGCTGCAAGTCTCGCCGTTTTACTAAGATCCTGTCTTAATATCGAAAGTAATTTGATGCTCTTAACTTGAGATTCCATTGAATATTAATAATAAGAACTTTCCACTTAAAGAGACCCTCAAGTTTGAAACAACAGTTACAAATTTCGATCTTATTATCGCGAACCTTTAATGGGCTTTATTGAATTCTGCGCAATAAACCTAAATTGGTAATTAGCCTTTTCACGTATAGCTGTTATTGTATACATAACATTAAATAATGCTGTATATAATATTAAATAATCTACAACTTTTATAAAACTCCACATTTTCCTTTCGAAGCTAAATTTAAGCGAGACTTGTAAGTCCACCTGAAAATACTAAAATAGTGAGAGTTTTTTGCCGTACTAAAGTATTCTTGTCCTTTCTCTCGAAAAAGGGAGAAAAACAAAGAGCTCGAGTACAATAAAAGCATGTGCAAGCAGCAAGCGCAGGACGTGCATGAAGTGCCTCGCAGCGACACCGGCGACAGCAGCAGCAGCAGCAGCGACGGCGGCGTCGCTCAGTAAGCGGCGCACAAAAGGATTTGGCGATCGATCTCCCCGGCATCTGCTGCGCCATTCGAGTCACGCCCGGGATCACTTATTTTCGCCGTCTCCCGCGCGAAATCTCGCATTAGCGTTAGTCGCGCTCAGACGGAAAAACGGAAAGAGAGAGAGAGAGAGAGAACACGCGCCTCAATTTCTGCCACATAAACACGAGTCGCAGCTGGATCACGCTACGCGAGACTCGGACGCGTCCCTGCCATGTTTATTTAGCCCCTCTTTTTCCGGGCTGATGTCTTGTCGATGCGATGACCGCCGGGGGATTGATAAGATGATGGGAAATTCGCTGTTTTTTTTTTTTTCGGGAGTACGTTCAGGGCCGGGAGGATGGAGATGCGAGGATCCCTGTTGCGGAAACGCGGACGGGCTGATAAATGTTGCCGCGAGACGGTGGAATCATTGGGAAATGGGTTCGAGATTATTGTTCTGACGTGGAAAAAATTAGGAGGCATCCTTTGAATTCATCGACATGCATATGTGCGCGAGCGTAGCAAACTTTCAACGACGTAATTAACTTTATAAATTTGATTCAATTAATTGGTGCAGAAATGAAGGCAGAATTTTAAACGAGGTGGAGTGTTCGAGAAAAAGTAAAAAATTTATTGAAACTAACTTTTTATTTACTTATTAAGTATACTTTAATGAAGTACGTTGTAAATTGGTTATCAGTTTTTAATAATAATTTACTTTCTCTCATATTTATAACACTTTAAAGGTGTATATTTTTATCATGTAATGAATTTCATGTTTAATTATTTATATGTACCGACGCTTTAAAAACAAATAAATACGCCCCAGCAATGTGTGATAGCAATAAATATTCCAAAGTAATATTAACTGCGGCGTATAAATTCAAAAAGAAAAATAAAAAACTTGATTGCTCTGCCATTTTGCATAATGCAGAAGCCAAGATTTTTTAATTAACCAAATTACTTTAATTGGACGTCCTTCATCGCGCGTGCAAACCTAATAATTAACTGAACTAATTTAAACCATTGTCAGAGGGGAAAGCTCTCGTCATTAAAAGCAATGCGACCGATAAATATAATAAGGAACGAAGCAAAGCTCGGCGACGCGTCAATTACATCAATTATACATAGTTCACTCAACCTGGAAAGTCTCACTGGAGGGCCTCATTCGGTCTGAAAACTAAAGAGCGAAGTGAGAGAAAAAGAAGCGAATCGCCCGAAGGAGCGCTTTGACGTGCTGACCCCGTCGTCGCTTTTTCTCTCTCCCTTTATTTTTCGCGCCGCCGCCGCCGCCGCGGAGTTTAACTCCCGCTAAAGCTGCCTGCGTCGGAGATCGAAAATTTTTTTAATTACTTTCCGTCTCTAACGCGTGTGTATGTGTGGCTCGACGGACGTTTTTTTCCACCTTTCATATTTTAATCTTCGAATTTCCATATTTCCATATGGGCGGGACGTAATGGGGATATGATCTCTTTAGGAGTCAAGATGCTTCTGGATTACAGGAAGTCCGACGAGACTTCTTATTTCGGGTCAAGACGTAAAACTCACCGTTCGAATGCTTGATTCGGGATAAGAGTCTCGACTTAATTGAGCCCCTTGAATTTATTCAAGGTAAGACGAGTCGGAAAAAGGTTTCAACAATGTCTTGCGCTTTTTCAGGATACTTGCTGACGTCATTGGACGTAAATCATTGAGTAAGTGCTGTTTCACAACTATTAAGGCTTGTTCCTTGAGAAGTGCTTGCGTTTTAAGGACACTTAAAGAGATATTAATAGTGCGTGCTGTGGACAGCTAACGAACACAATTCGGCTTTTTCATTGTCCGCGAAAACATTTAACAAACGTTAAACTAAAGTAGAAGTGGTGGTGACTATAAAGTTCACTTTTAAAATGTGGTTTTTAGTTGAACTTCGGTAGATTTAAAGGGTTAAAATGGCGATTCTTGCGACCAAGTATACCTTTAAATAAAAAAATTCTATTTAATTGACTTGGTTTTATCGGCATTTCTGTTCGCTATCGAAAGTTCATGATTACGAGTTTCACTGGCTACTTCTTTGATTAATTAGGTTGATTTCTACGGTTAAGTTTAATTCATTTCGAAAGAATTTAAATTGTTTTTCAAGCTTTCTATTATAATGAAAATGTCAAGATCATTGCGTAATTAAACGTTTTATACACAAGACTTCTTAGCGATAGACGACTTAAGCATTAATATTTTGTTACGGAAATCGTAGTTTGAAGTACTGTTACAAAGGAGGTAGTGCGAAAAATACCAGACAGTTCTAATTACTTGTCTAGACTCATAATTACACACTGCACGTCTCTGTTTAGCTACAGCAGGCTTGAAAATGTTCCGGCATGACGATTCCTAGTTTCATAAACTAATACTTTTCCCAAAGCGCTGCATTAAAGCTTTTATGTTTATTCTGTTAATTATATGTTAAAACTGAATTAACTGTTGCAAAAGCTTTCCGGAGCTTAATTATTTATAAATTATTAATAATCTTGGTTAAAAGAAAAAATATTACAAAACACGAATAAATAGAAAAATACTGGAAACAGATTATTACAAGCTCCCTTCATACCAGTAATCACAAAAAAGTAGATTATACGGCAACGCTCTCATCCAAACTTCTGCAAGGCTATAATCTAAACTCCTTTCTCGAAAAAGATCGTTAATTTCTAACACTCTAAAATTCCCGCGGCACTCCAAGTTAAAAACTTTCGCCGAGACTCTTATTTACCGAGAAGCAGCATCACCACGTAATCTCGC
>JAWWEM010041364.1:0-17023 GCA_035582935.1 Ormyrus thymus
GCGAGGACGAAAATACAACGTTTCCGATTCGGCGCCGGGAGGAAAAGTAGTACTTTCGGCCCGCTAGGCAAAAAAGACAGTTTTGGCAAGTGCAACGAAACGGATGGAAGCTTTAGATTTCGGAGTGCAGAATGTGAGAAAAGCCTCGCAAGTTTAATGCTTAGAATTCGTGACCCAAAGTTATAACAATTAGCCAAATATGTGGGGCTCTTCTTGTTGGATCTCCAAAAGCCAAAGTTTTTCCCAAAAAAAATGTTATCTACTTATTTGATAAAGTGAATCAATGTGTCCTCATCCTACTAATAATTATTGCACAAAAGTTTTATTCGAGTTTGAATCTTATACTTGTCAATTGCTTTCGGTTTTTTGAATAGAAAGGTACAATGTTCCAGCGAGAATACCGGTAGCGCGCAGGTAACCGCGAAACTGCCGCGAAGTCTCGCTATTCACTCGCATCCAGGACAATTTATCGTTCGGTCTGATCGGTCTTTCTCTGTCTCGGTGCATTATGCAGCCAGTCAGAGTCCTCTACTCCGTCCAAGGCCCGGCACTACTAGTCCGCGCGTGCAAGCGTACGTCTAGGAGTGTGCGCGAGCGGCTGTGTTATCTACCCGGCGCGCCGAGAAGTTATCGGCCATTAAACGAAATTTAGCATCGTACTCTCGGCGGAGAGCATGCAACAGTTCGCCTGCCTGGGGGGGTTCTTGCTGCCGCAGCTCTTGGTAGAAACTTCTCCTTGTGGACGAGAAGCTCCTCCGCGTATATGACTGATGCTACTGTGGCCTGAATAGAAGGATTGGGATCTAGACTACTTATACGGTTCGAATTTGCATTCTTGGTGGTAAGACTACTTTGCACTAAGGGTTGGACGGTGAAATTTATAACCTTTGTGGGGTCATAAATTTATGAAAGATACAATGTGGAATTATTACTAAAATTCAATAAATTTATTTCAAGCATTTTTCGTTTTACATTTTTAACGATTCGTTTACAATCTATAATTAACAAATTTAATAATCTACGCGGCTTCAACCTTTGAAGGTTTCGCACTCGTCACAGTAGTTTCTGCATTAATTTTAGTTTCTGACACTGGCAGTCCATCTTCGGGGAAGACGTACTCTTCGTGAATCTTCGAGGCTCCAAAGTCATGATGAAGCTTTCCAAAGTGATGACCATGGTGATGATCTTCGTGTATTTTGTGGTCATGGTCGTGGTGATGGTGGTCGTGATGATGATGGCCATGATGGTGATGATGATCTTCATGATGCTTGTGGTGGTTGTCATGCTTGTGATGATGTTTATGCTTGTGATCTTCGTGATGCTTATGATGTTCATGATGCTTGTGATGCTCATGATGGTGATGGTGGTGATCTTCGTGATGATGATGCTTATGATCGTCATGATGATGATGCTTATGTTTGTGATCATTGTGATGATGATGTTTATGATCTTCATGATGATGGTGGTGATGGCCTTCATGATGGTGATGATGTTCATCATGTTTATGGTCATGTTTATGATCGTGACCGTGCTTATGATGGTGTCCATGATGATGACCTTCATGATGATGATGATGATGGCCGTGCTTGTGGTCATGGTGGTGTCCATGTTTGCTCTCTTCGTGATGGTGGTGCTTGTGTTCTTCATGATGTTTGTGATGATGATCGTGATGATGACCATGCTTGTGGTCGTGACCGTGCTTGTGGTGATGTTCTGAATGATGATGATGCTTCTCGTCGTGGTGATGTCCATGATGATGCTTATGGTGTTCATGATGATGCTCTCCATGCTTGTGCTCATGATGATGATCATTCTTATGTTCATGTCCATGATGATGATGATGCGTTTCTGTTTCCTTATGGGTATGATGGTGATGATGATCATTATGATGATGATGATCGTGGTGATGATGATGTTCGTTGTGATGATCGTGTTTGTGGTGATGGTGATGCTCGCCCTTGTGCTTATGGTCATGACCATGCTTGTGGCCATGATGGTGATGATGTCCGTGCTTGTGATGATGATCCCCATGATGCTTGTGCTCATGATGGTGCTTGTTGTGATGCTTGTGGTCGTGTTCATGTTTATGCTCATGATCATGATGATGCTTGTTATGATGATGATGTTTGGCATGTTCATGATGATGGTGTCCGTGCTTATGGTGATGGCCATGCTTATGATCATGTTTATGATCATGTTTGTGATCTTCATGATGGTGGTGTCCGTGTTTATGATGATGATCACCATGATGTTTATGCCCATGGTCATGCTTATGATGTTCGTGATGATGATGCTTCGCGTGGTGATGATGCCCATGATGATGATCATGATCATGTCCGTGATGATGCCCATGATGATAGTCATGATGACTGTGCAGGAATGTGGCGTCTTGCATATTGTCTAATTGCGTCTGTCTGGGGAAAGCTGGAGCCAAGGTAGTGATTGCAACGTAGGCGGCAGCCGCACTGTCATTGTGACGTCTTGGTGCCTTTGCCGAAGCATACGAACTTGGATTACCCAAATCTATGTTGAAGCCAAAATCTTTATTTCTGTTGAGTTGGCGCTTCTGTTGTTGATGTTCTGAATCATTGTTTTGTGTTGCATTAATAACGCTTAAGGGTTTGTTCAGTTCGAGAGTTTGTAGACTAGCCGATTCAACATAATGTGCCAAAATTAATAGCCACAAGAAGCCAGACATGACGCATTTCACCTGTGTGAAAAAAAAATTAATATTTAAAATTTAAAAAACATAAAACTAATTTTAAAATCTATGAGCTAAATAATATTATTGATATTGTTAAAGAAACTTACTAAATAGCTTGTATACCGAAATTTTACTTTGATTAATAAATTAATTGCTGTGAAAAGTTCCATTTAAATATACTTTTTCAGTAATTATTTTTTAGAGAGTTCATTAAAAAATCTTTTTCATTTTGAACTTACAACCACTTACCATTTATCTGGAAAACTACGTAAAATAAATATTTAATTATACACTTTTAATTGTACATATTCAATAACTGATTTGAATTGTTTAAAAAATGTGTAAAATCAATAAAAATTATAAAAGAATAATTTTTACTAACTTATAGGCCCAGAATCCTTCACCGTCCAATCTATTTAAAATCATTTAAAAGTCTTTATTATGCCTCTGAATTAGATTTAAATCTAACTAATAATTGGTGATGGTAATTTTTAGTAAAAAAAAACATTATTTTTAATCATTGTCTTTATTAATAACAATAAAATTATGTTCAACTCTCTGACAAAGTAAACACGTAAGAATACGAAAATGGATGCGGTATGGGAACTACAGTTACTGCAGCGAACTGCAATCACTGTAATCAGCAACAAGGGGGCAAACATTACTCTGCATCAGAAAGTTAAATTTTTTTTACAATTTTCATACATTTTTTAACTAAATAATAAGTTTTATTTTATTTTTAATTACTCCGAAGATTGGTTTGGTGGAAGTGTAGTTGCCGCAGGTTCCTTCTTAATTTTTACAACGGATTCTTCTGCTGGTAATCCATCTTTAGGGAATACATACTCTTCGTGTTGCTTTGTCTCATCGAAAAAAACAGGAAAGTCTTTAAGACTTGAACCTGAAAAGCTGGAATGGTGGGTATCTTCAGGGAATGATTTGATATCACTGAAATGTCCATGGCCCTTATGATGGTGATGGTGTTCATCATGTTTATGTTCATTGTGATGATCATGATGGTGATGATGACCATGATGATCGTGATGGTGATGGCCGTGATGGTGGCCATGGTGGTCATGATGATCATGGTGATGTTTGTGGTCATGATGGTGTTTGTGATCTTCCTTATGGTGCTCTTTATGGTGATGGTGATGTCCATGATGATGCTTATGATCTTCATGATGATGTTCGTGATGATCTTCGTGATGATGATGTTTATTATGATGGTGATGTTCTTCTTTATGATCGTGATGTTCTTTATGATGTTCGTGATGATGATGCTTGTGGTGATGATCATTGTGATGATGTTCGTGGTGCTCATGATGATTGTCATGATGACTCTTGTGTCCATGATGATGATGATGATCATTGTGATGATGTTCGTGATGATCTTCGTGGTGGTGTTCATGATGTCCATGATGATGACCGTGATGGTGGTCACCATGATGACCGTGTTTATGATGATGATGATGGTGACCCTTCTCATGATGTTCTTCGTGATGATGCTCATCGTGTTTGTGGTCATTATGATGATGATGCTCACCGTGATGTCCGTGATGTTCATGATGTTCTTCCTTTTCTTTATGTTCATGATGGTGATGATGTTCGTTCTTATGGTGATGGTTATGATGGTGATGATGCTCGTTGTGATGATCGTGCTTGTGATGATGGTGATGTTTTCCATGATGCTTATGCTCTTCGTGATGTTCGTGTTTGGATGTGTGATGATGATGGTGACCGTGATGGTGTTCATCGTGGTGCTTGTGTCCATGATGATGTTTTTCGTGATGATGCTCATGGTGTCCATGATGATGATGTTCATGATGATGACCTTTATGATGCTCATGGTGATGGTGGCCCTCCTTATGATGATGGTCATGATCGTGTTTATGGTGATGCCCGTGCTTGTGATGCTCATGATGTCCATGTTTATCGTGGTGATGATGACCATGATGATGATGATGTCCCTCGTGATGGTCATGTTTATTATGATGATCATGTTTATGATGATGATGATGGTCAGCATGATGTCCGTGGTGATGGTGATGACCATTTTTATGTCCATGCTTGTGTTCATGATGATGCTTGTGATGATGATCATGGTGTGCATCATGTCCGTGATGATGTCCAAGACTTTGATAACTGTGGAAAGAAGTTCCTTCATGCAAATTATCTACTGAACCCATCTTCTTGAATGGAGATTTACTGAATGCAGGAAATGCACCCATTGAAGACGTTTCATTGCTTCTTTTTACGTAGTTGCGTTCTTGCAATTTTTTAGATTTTTCTACCTTTTTCGAGTTTCGTTTACTCGAATCATAGTTGAAAGTTTTTTCATTTTCTAATTGACGTTTTTGCAAACTACGCTCTAAATTTAATGCTGAGTCGGTTACATTATTAATATTCAACTGAGTCTGATTTTGAGTTTCCAATGCATTGACTGTGCTATTTTGTTTGGGCACTTCAGGTATGTTGGCTGATTGAACTAACTGTACCATAAGCATCAGCCACAGACATCCGGACATGAGGCACTTCATCTGTCAGAAAGAAATTAAAATCAGTGTTAATGTTTTAAGTTGAAAACGAAAAGTAATGCGTATATTTTATCATTGTTATTATTTACATAGAGAAACTTACTAAATCTTAGCTTGTATATGAAAAGTTCATGTTTATATTTATTTTATTTCCTCTTCAGACAATCCATAAAAATTGATTGTTTTTCATACAAAGTTAAAAAACTTTAAATTTTTTACAATTAATACTTGATTTTATAAATCAGAAGATATTTATGTTCAAAAAATGTTTAAGAAGTTACAGAGACATAATCATAACTATTTTGTTACACTATCAAATTACTCCTTTGTTAATATTAACTTATTGATTCTTCGACTTAAAATTATTCTTACTTTGCAATATATTCTTTTAATCAACTGAGAATTAAGCCAAACGATATTACAAACCTGTATAAAATGGATTAATCATTTAGAAACTGTTATAAGAGGTTCCTATTATAATTACTATTATTCGTTATACCTGATCTTTACAATAAGTAATGGTTAAAAAAAAAATTAAATCTGCAAAAATAAAAGGAAAACTAAATAATTTAAAATCAAATGTTTCAATGCCTTAATAAACTTTTAAAAACTAGAATTTTTAATTTAATTTGTTTGTCTTCTGTTTTAATTTCTTAAGACTAATAAACCAGCACTATAGTATATCCTATTTATCATTTATTGTATATGCCTATAACCTGTCTCCAGTGTAAATAAATATTACAAAGATATAATGGTATTGCAGGAAAAAAAAACTTATTAATAAAGTTTTTAATTTTATTTTAAAAAAATTGTGTTTAAATTTTTTACAATTCTTATACATTGAATAATTACAAAATGTATTTGATTACACTAATTGAATCATAAATGGTTTTGATGGGGCTGTAGTTAAAGCAACTTCTTGATTAACTTTTGCAGATTCAGATGCTGCCAGTTTTTCTTCTGGGAACGCAAATTTTTCGTGTATTTTTGAATCACTGAAGTCGTGGTGATGTTTAAAATGGTGTTCGTGACCATGTTCTTCGTGTTCTTTGTGATCATGTTCATGATGATGATCATTGTGATGATGATGGCCATGATGGTGGTGGTGATCTTCATGATGGTCGTGATGAGAGTCATGATCATGTCCGTGTTTATGGCCATGATGTTCATGATGCTTGTGATGCTCATGATGTTTATGGTGCTCATGATGATCATGTTTATGATCATGATGATGACCGTGCTTATGGTCATGATGATTTCCATGATCATGCTTGTGATCGTGGTGATGATGATTTTTATGTTCTTCATGGTGGTGATGGTGATGATCTTCATGATGCTTATGGTGTTCATCGTGTTTATGTTCATGTTTGTGTTCGTGACCGTGTTTATGATGTTCTTCATGATGATGTCCTTCATGATGATGATGGTGATGGCCGTGTTTATGATCGTGATGATGTCCATGTTTGCTTTCTTCATGATGGCCATGTTTGTGCTCTTCATGATGATCATGTTTGTGGTCATGATGATGTCCGTGCTTATGTTCGTGTCCATGCTTGTGATGATGATCGTCATGATGATGATGATGCCCCTCGTGATGGTGTTTATGATGTTCATCGTGGTGCTCATGATGGTGTTCGTCATGTTTGTGATCGTGTTTATGATCATTTTTGTGTTCATGTCCGTGGTGGTGATGGTGAACATCAGTTTCCTTGTGGCTGTGATGGTGATGATGTTCATTATGGTGGTGATGGTCATGATGATGATGATGCTCATTGTGATGGGCATGTTTGTGATGATGATGGTGTTCACCGGAATGTTTATGCTCTTCGTGATGCTTGTGTTCTGAATGATGATGATGACCATGTTTGTGATGATGCTCTCCATGATGGTCATGCTTGTGATCGTGCTTTTCATCGTGCTTATGATCATGCTTATGATCATGTTTATGATCATGATGGTGATGATTATGATGTCCATGATCGTGATGTTCATGATGATGATGACCATGCTTGTGATGATGTCCATGATCATGCTTGTGGTCATGATCGTGTTTATGATCTTCGTGATGGTGGTGGCCGTGCTTATGATGATGCCCATGGTGATGTCCATGATGATGTCCATGATGATGTCCTTCATGATGGTCGTGCTTTGAATGATGATCATGTCCATGTTTATGGTCGTGATGATGACCGTGGTGATGTCCATGATGGTGATCGTGGTGATGTCCGTGATGGCTACTGGATCCATGATGGTGACGAAGGGACGTGGCAGAATGCAAATTGTCTAGCTGCAAATTGGCACCGAAAGCGGTAGAAATGGTTGGGAATTGGCCTAAAGAAGCTTGGTTATGGCGCTTGCTATTGTTCTTTTCCTTTAACTTTGGATTTTTAACAAACGGATTTTGCAATCCCAAGCCGAAATCGTTATTTTTATTAGCGAGCTGGCGCTTTTGCTGCACGTGTTGGGAACTTGCAGCCACATTTTCGGTAGTAGTGATTATATTCAACGGCTGTTGAGCATTAAGTCCGAGCGGTTTGCCCGATCTGATTTGTGCAACAGCCTCAAGTGCATAAGT
Organism: Ormyrus thymus; assembly: GCA_035582935.1. Lineage (NCBI taxonomy): Eukaryota > Metazoa > Arthropoda > Insecta > Hymenoptera > Ormyridae > Ormyrus > Ormyrus thymus. Next base: position 7,814 of record JAWWEM010041364.1, read on the forward strand.
TGATTCAATAAAAAGTGTGGCAACGAAGAACCACATAAGTCCAGAGATGAAATACTTTATCTGTTACAAAAAAGAAATAGGTCTTATTAAAAATTAATTATAGAAAATACTTAAATCTTTCTATTTGCGAGAACTGCTTCTTTTAATGTTTTTTCAATCGCTATAATTTTATTTCAATATTGCAGAACTCGTGATATCAACATGTATTTTTCAATTAAAAATTGATTACAGCCTAAAGTAAGAGTAAACCTACTAAATCATGGCTTTTATACGAAAAGTTCATTGTAGCTTCACGTTATACTATTTCTTCCAAAATATTAATTAAACGCATTAATTATAAGAACATTAATATCTAAATGTTTATTTACAATTATAAATATATTTTATTTTGAATAAGGAATGCATTTTTCATCTTTATTATTTCGTTTTATGATTACAACATCCTTTAATAAAAACATAAAATCAATTATCAATTTATTAATTAAAAGAAAATTATTTGTGAAATCGTGGATTCTCCTTGAACTTTGACGGCTCTGTAACTGTCACAAAAAAATGGATTAATGCCAATTTTGTATTTATTTCATTATAAAATGAATAATAAATCCTATTATTTACTTACTTTTTTGACTGAATTTAATAAGAATAATTACGACATTGCGTTTGCGTAATAACATAAACGATCACAATAAAAAAGGCTACACATTAACACTAAAATTCTACATAGTTAAATTTTCAGTAACTCTTAGAAAATGATCATTAGTCAACTACAGCAACATCAATGTAAAGAATCTTAGAAAAAAGTCTCTTTTCTCCTCGCGTGCAGTGAAAAGGCCAAAAATTCAATTCCAGCAGATTGAATCGTCGGGAGGGTCGCATCTTTCTCTCTCTCTCGCAATAATCCTCGGAGCAGCAGCTTCAGCTTAGAGCGTAGAAATGTGCGACATCGCGCTGTCACTCCGCTAAGCAGAAAACGATCTCGCCGGCGATACGCGATCATTTTCGAGTCACGACCTCGCCTAGAGCTGCGAACGTGACGATGCAGCCGCTGCTGTTCGCCCGTCCGTTATGCGCGGCAGCGCATTTACTGCTCCAGAAGAGAGAGAAAGAAGGCTCTCAGACGCAGGTTAGACCGCGGCAACCTGCTGCCGCTGGTGAAAGGAATGAAAACGATTTCTGACGTCATTCGCATGCGCGACTCCGCGCTGAATGACATTAGAAGCTGAGCACGAGCTGCTCTTGCACGAGAGATTCGTTTGATTTTATAACGAGATGGCTGATGTGGTGGTGGTAGTCTTGCGGAATGCATAGGTGATGCATGACTGATGAGAAGGCAGTGCTCTTCAAGGTGAGATGACTGAGAAAGGCAGATTCGGCGCACTGCTCGATCGATGCCGTTTCCACGGGCTTTTGCAACGGTTACGGCAGATCATGAAGACGTTATTGTTATTTTACGTCAGCTGGATGAATTATGATCGTTAAATTAAAGGCTGTAAATAAATTCCATTTGAAGGAGACTGTAAGTATTGCACGCACGCAGCTAATTCGCTACTGATTAAACAAAAGAAATCAATTAAATTTAATGAAGAGTCACAAGAAATTTGTATCGTTAAGGTGTCTCTTCTGTACTCACGCACCACTGCTTAGGAAATGGGACACAAACGAACGGTTGCTTACCTGTAACAGAAAAGCAGAATTTATAGTTAATTTAACCAAAATTTACGACCAATGTACATTTAAATTTACATCGCCAAACACCTCATCCGTCTGCCGCTCGATTTACTAGCTAGGCTAACTAAAAAACCGAAAAAAAAAGCGCCGCTTCAATTTTCATTTTCTCCAAAAAACGATAAATCCCCATTTACGAGGATTCCATTTTCGCGTCACCGTCGAGGTGCGCGCATCGCCGCGCCGCGCGCCGGGGGGAGGACTCGCTCGAGCCGTGCCGAGCGGGCGGCGGTGTGGCGTCTTTGTTCGAAATCGCGCGGGTACTTGCGCATCGCCGGCAGCCGAGAGGAAACTGCCCCCTGTCTTTCACGCGCCGGAGACTTTCATTGTGCGTACGAGCTCGGGCTTTTAGGCGGGAGAGAGAGAGAGGAGAGAGAATACCGCCGCTACCGGATAAGTGAGTCAGCGCGCGAAAAAGCCGTTCCCGGAATTCGGGGGGAAACGGGAGCGCTCCGATCGCGAGATCGCTATTAATCTGCTTGCGGAATCACTTAATTGCGCGTGCGTGCAGGTAAAAATGCTGCTTTGGATAGTTTTTTTTTTCTTAAATTACACGGCTTGTTGCGAGGAATTAATGGCGTAAAGGGTCTTGATTTCAGATTATGGTTGCTCTTTAGCTTATCGCCAAGCTTCTAGTAAGAAGCGTAGAGTTTGAAGAGATTGAAAATGCTAGATTTTGTTTGCGACTGTGAGTAAGGTATGACAAATAATTATTTTTGTCATAAGTATTAGTCAGCTGTTATGAGTTTGTGGTGTCAGCATTTTGCTTTTTTCTGCCAATGCTTTCAGTAACTTGCGCTATTTATCATTGCGCGTTACATCCGCATTTACTTTTATTACTCCTTCGGCTACTTTGTAAAGAATTTAAAAAAAAATGTTTGCAGTGTTACTTGTTATTACATTTTACAACCCGTGAATTATATCAGTCTCTCATTATGACGTCAATGTTTAAGTATAAAAGAAGTCAGTATATTTACGCGAGTTTCTTTACACACTTACTTCCGTGCAAATTAATTAATTGAATTGCGCGCATTTATTGTAACTTCTATCAAAAGATTCTTAAAAATCCGTCAATTTTACTAAAATTTTTATAAACAAGCCCAATTAATCGAAAAATCCTCGTTTCCGGGTAGACTTCAGTTTTAAGGCTCGTAACTCGGAAAAAAAAAAAAAATAAAATCACGCACGAACCCACGTTCGCGAAATTGGGTCACCAACAACCGAGCCCGAAAAGCAAAACAAAACAAAACGATCCCGCTCGGGCCAAACAAAGAAAAAAAGGCCTAAGGCAGGAGAGGATTCGCCGAGTCCTGTGTCCTCTTAACCCCATCGGCTTGGGAGATAACGGTTCGTCGCCCGGAAAGAGACACACACACTCACACGTGCGCGCGCGCGAGCAGGAGGTCTTTGTCGGGGCCGTTACGCAAGATCGGCCCGCCGAGATTGGCAGAGCTACCGCTCGGCTGAAAGAGAAAGAGGAAAGTAGGTGACGAGAAAGAGAGAGAGAGAGAGATGCAGCACCGATTGTCGAGAGGGCTGAATTGCCGATGAAGCTTCGGTTTCGGGAAATCGCCGTTTAATTAAGCTCGCGAGGGAGCTCGGAGGTGTCTTATGAGATGCGCCACCTGATTGGGATTCGTTTGGATTTGGGCTTCGGTGAGAGATGGCAAGATGATGGAGATTACGAAATGACAGAGGCAATACTTGGGGAAGATTTGAATTAGACGGAGTCGATGCTTTTTCGTATTAGAAATCATGAACGACTTGAAAAACGAACGATCTCACGAAGCTATTTACAAATTATACGCTGTCGAAACAATTGAACTCTCACCGTACCAGCCGTTAGCTCCCTCAGCAAAGCAAGCAGCCGATGACATTGATTTCCGGGGCTGCGAATTAGCTCGCTGCGAAAAATCCGCTGCCAAGTGGAACGAATCGAGGCGTCCGGCGGCTTTCGCGATTAATCGCCGACGAGTTGTCCGTGCGAATTAGCCGGTGCTCGCGTCGCGACGATAACGAATTTCCGACGCAGCTCTCGCGCTCTCCGCGGGCCGCGCCGTTATCCCTCCAGAAACGCCTCCCGCGGTGTTTTGACACTGACCGAATCCGGTTCGCGGGTAATTAACTCTCCGGCGATCGGAATTACGGCTCTTAATAATGCAGCGCGCGCGCCTGTCGCCGGCAGACCTGAGTTATCGCTTAATTTGCGCGCGATTGTTAAATTTATGACGGTTTAATGAGTCGTTACATTGTCGCCAGGCGGGCCGGGAGAAAAAATCGCGGATTTATTGGGCAAAAATCGGGAAATGTCCTTGCTTTGTGATTTACGGAGTTTATTTTACGCTCGTATCTTTATTTCATTAAAGGATAAATGAAGAAGTATGAATGGTTATTAATCGTATGTAAACTGCGGCGTAATGTGGTTTAGAGAAGCACTTCATAAATTTAAGAAAGAATCTTACATTAAGTGTGCAATATATTGTAAAGGCTGTTATTAAAACCGCGTATTATAAATTATTTTTGATTAAAAAAAAAATAAGTTCGTATCAAGCGAAATGAATCGCAAACTCTTACTTTGCTCCCGCACAGAGAACGAAGCGAGCCCTTTTCATTATTTCTGCATTTCGCAATGCGTATTAGGTAACAAAATCGTTGCAACTCGTCGGCGCGAGGCTTTAAAGAGCCGGACGCGACGAAAGTGAAATACGCCGCGGCGGACGTGAAACCCGGTACGTCCCCGGCTAATAAACCCCGCGGGGACGCGAGAGACGGAGAAAAAAGGCTCTCCGCGTCACCTACATTCGCCGACGGGGGGGTCGGGAACGAGGCTGGTAATGCGCCGAAACAAAATTTACAATTTGCATTCGTAAACAAAGCAGTGCTTTTGCGTTGGGAAGAAGTCTAGTGGATGGGCAATCTTAATCATAAATAATGTGGCATATTTTTCATGCGCATATTTTATCTCTAAATAATTACAAGTGAATATTTATCTACGTGAAAATGGTAAACGGTTCTTCAGTTTACATACTTAAGATAAACAGTGCAATTAGCGAGCCGTGTAATTACTTAAAATACAAAGTACCAAAGAGGCAATCTCTCTCTCTCTCTCCCAATACTTCCTCCCAACAAAAAAAGCAAAAGCTGCGCTCTATATAGGGCATCGCAGATCGCGTCGGTCTTCCATATCGAGATTTAGCGCGGGGCGTTGCGCGCGTCAGTGGCGTCTGTCCCCGTATCTGCTCTTCCCGCGGCTCTTTCCCCAAGGATTATGTCTGCGCGCCGCGGTGTAATTGACGGTCTCTCCGTCGGCGCCGCCGCTCTCTCGATTCTGCTAGCCGCGTTATTGTACGCGATACGTTTGAGCGGAAACGCCGATGGATCGGCCGCTTTAAACGGACATTTGCGACGGAGAAAATTTGAGGGCTCGGATCGCGCGGCTACTTAGTTTCTGCCGCTATGGTAATGAGGGAAAATGGTATGGGCGACTGGTTGCGACGGGTCGCGATTAATATTTTTATTGTTGTACTTGTTAGACGAAACGATTGTGTCGTAAATAGGAGCCGAAGTTTTGCTCAAGAAAAAATATTCTGATATCCAAAACACTAAATATTACTTCAAAAATATTTGCCCACTTTCTAAAAGCAAATTCATCGAAATCTTGCACTCGGCTGGCCAGTTTGCCCACAAATCATCAAAACAAACAGAGCCTTTCCGACCCGATCAATAAGCACAGCAGCTCCGAGGCGTCGAAACAGCAACTCCTCGCCCATCTCTACATCGCCGGCAAAACTTTTTACCCCGAAAGTGGATCAATCGTTCTAAAAGAGGCTCTAAGGCTGAGCGACGCCCGGTAGTTCCGGGTCCAAGTCTCCCCGAGGCGACTCAAAAACACGAAGCGCCCGCGGCGGCTGCACTCTCTCTCTCTCTCTCTCCCCGTCTCGGGATTACGTACCACACATGCACGCTGACCTGGAAACGACCCGCCGCGTGACATCGTTTACCAAAGACAGAAGCGAGAACCGGATCGCGAGAGAGGAGAGCGCTGAAACTGTAACGCACGCGATATAAAGATCCGGACGATCTCTTCGATAGCCGAGTCGTTATGGAGCTATGAAACGGCGAGATCTGTGCGCGGGGCCGCTCTTTTTGCTCGGGTGCAGCTGCGCCCGATGCTGATTTACGGCCGGAGGAGGTTGGTGCGCAGCGTTTTTCTTACTTTTTTTTGGAGCGACGGAAATTTTTTAGACGCGCAAGGCGATATGGATTTTTGTCTTCTTGCAAAATGATACGTTTTGGCGGGAAGCGAAAGTTTTGCTCAAGTCTGAAGGTGATCGGATTACATTGAAGCTTACTCAAGTGTCACTTTAACTAATGGTCACTGGGTTATCTGTTTCTCCGCATAAATTGTGTTTGTTCGATTGTTTTAGTCCAGGTCATTATTCACGCTGCGAAGCTCGAATTAGGTGTACCGCTCGATTTAAAAGTCTAATCGATGGATAAGGATACATGAAAATGCAAAAAAGAAAACTGGAGAAGTTTGCTAATGGGTATTAGCTGTAATTCTTTTTTAGGTCGGAATAAGAGGAGTTTTCTCCATTAACACCTATTCCATAAAATGCTAAGTGGAAAAACCTGATCTGACCAAACAGAGATTTAATCATTAGCAAATATTTTCTCGAATTAGACGTTTGCATTCAAGGTAAAACATTTCAAATACTTTCTACAAAATAAAAGCATTTAATCCTACTGCCTGTCCAATACTTGTCTCCACTTATCGCTATCATGCCACTAATTATTGCGAAAATGTTTTTACAGAAATGCTTATACACAAGCTTACGGTTAAAACATTTTAAAGTTCTGGCGTAATATCTGCCAGGGACTTTTCAATTTTTTTTTCATTCAAGACTTGAAAAAACAAAAAGCTTCATTTCGAAAACTCGGTCAAACGAAACTAGGCATCTCAGCCTCGCAGATCTCTCTCGAAAGAACCTCGCATCCTCGCTCGCGGGACCGCCTCGGCAGCATCTTGACCTTGATTAGGTCCCAGTCGATCTTACTGCCCTTACTCTTGATCTCGACGTGGATCGATCGATCGGAACGCGAGATTCGCGAAGGCAGGTTCGCGGACGTACCCGCGCGCGCGCTCGAACGATAACCCTGAACGACGGATCTTAACGATCTCATAAATCAGAGCGCTTCTTTTCGGGCCGCCGCTCTCGAGCATTTGCCATATTTGCGTGGAACGCGATCGCGCGGATGCGCAAAAAACGCTTTTGTAATCAGCGCGCGGCGCTCCTTCGTTATGAGCCCGGGAAGATTTATGGCGCTTCGTGGGCCGCCGTCATTCCGTTCCGATAGAGATCGGCGCTCGAGCGTTTTTTGCCGCGATTTCGCACGGGTGATCGATCGAACGCCTTTGTTTGCGTCAATATTTTCGATGAAAAAGTGGCGCTTTTTTCACGAGAGGGAGTATAATGAATTCTCGCGGATTTGAAAGGGAATTTTTGCGAATCGCGAAGGCTTAACCGTATCGATTTCCTTGTTAGTTGCACTGGTTTTTAAAGATTGATTATATGATTAGTGAGACTTGAATGCCCTGAATTATAGTACAACTTTTCTTAATCAGACAAAAATATTTCACCTTGCATAATTTATGCGCTACATTATTTACGGTAAACCCCCGGGAACGATATATTTTAATTTTACGAGATCCAATTCTTTTGTGCCGTAATTTATCGAATAAGTCGAATGATATACTGTACATTAAACGGACGACTTCTGAGACTTTTTTGCGGAATTTTTTGCGAAAGGATCTAAGAAGACTGAAAGGTAGTTTTGCGATTAAAGTCGAGCCGAATTCAATAAGTCACTTGCGAAACACACACGCCTCGGACGTTTTTTTGTTTGCAGCCGCGCTCATTACTATATCTGCCCGCGGAATCTGACAATGTATCACTGCTCAAAGATACCGTAACGATAATCCTCTTTTGATGGGCTTTTTTATGCCGGGGCGGTCGGTTTCAAAGGCGAATTTCGTGCGCGATCCCGCGCACTCGCAGACTTTGCGTTTTTTACTCTCCTTTTTTTGGATCTGTCGCATTCTTTATTCTACCAGTCGTTTGAGTGAGTTGAAAACGGCATTGGATTGAATTGTATGTACTTCGTTAAGCTATCTGAGAACGTTCTTTCGACGTTTGGATCATTTGTCTATTAGTGTGTAAATCGTATTAAGCGCTTCCGGATTCGTGAAATTTTTCGACCAGACTCGCCATATTTATAGAATCTCTGTGAATCCGACTTCTCTGTTTCGAAAATTGTTTATCAAATAATCCGATTTTCTTTACTTAAATTACTCGGTCTTAGACTTCAACTTGTCGCGTTTTAAAGCTCCGTTCAACTAAAGTAGTTACTTTTTTAACAAGATTCTTTAAACAATGAACGTGCCTAAATATATTAACTATAACTGCGTGCTTCTCCTTACATCGATAAATGACGCACGGAATATACATGCAATGCACTCGAACTATAAATCAAAGGTTGGAAGAAAAAAGCGCTCGGCGCTTTTTTCGTCTTGTTCATCTTTATGTTTTACCATGGCGGAGTCGCGTATAAAGAAGCCTCGACGTATATGGCGACGAGAATGTCGTGCACTTTAATGAGACGGTATTTTTACGTCTTGCGCGAGATTGAATTTTTTTTGCTCGCCTTTTTCGCCGATCAAATTAGTTTTTACGCGCCGCCGAGGCTTTTTAGCTTTTAAGGCATAATTAAACGTCACTAAGGAAATCCCCGCCAGTAAAATCAATTTACATGTTCATTAAGATTCTCAACTTTATTGCAATTGTTTCGAGGGTTCGAGCCTGCAGGAATTAATTACCGTTAACTTCGACGAATACAATATTGTTATTTAGTAAAGTAAAACGGTATAGATTTGACATTCTCTATTAAAATTTCCTTCATTTCTTGGATCGGACAGTGTCGTTAGAGGACTTTCCTTTGGCAGCCGCAAATAAAGCAGGATTTCTCACACGATAAGACGTATAATTGAAGGATATTTAATAATGTAAGTTTTCAGAAATGATACAGGAAGGAGCCTATAATAATAGGTTTCACTCTAGCTGATAAGTGTTTAAGTACACGCGCGCAGAAAAATTGCAGCTCGTTTACGCGGAATCAAATTTTCAACTCGACCGAATGCGTCACTACGTATATGGTACAGTACTACGTAAGTACAGTTCGATGCACTTCACCGTTACTTTCCTTAAACACAACTGCATGATAGAAACCAGAGATGGATTTTTTTTATTTCATGACAAAAAGTACGGTTGACAAATCGGTTGATGTTTTCTGCAGCTTTATTATCGTTTGAAAGACATTTTTTTAAATATTTTTGAGGTGGTTAGATAACGATGGTACACCGCAAGAAGAATACAATTTTTTTCCCTTTATTTTGCATATTATACTGCATTTTAAAGAAAATACAAG
>JAWWEM010041364.1:17123-28973 GCA_035582935.1 Ormyrus thymus
GATGGTACACCGCAAGAAGAATACAATTTTTTTCCCTTTATTTTGCATATTATACTGCATTTTAAAGAAAATACAAGAGTTTTTGTCACACTCACTTCCTTTCGTTATTAAAGAACTTTACTCCAGGAAGTAAAAGAAGACGAAAAGAAAAAACAATTATGAAAATCTGCAAAAGCAATTTAGAAATTTGCCGGTACCCGAGCGAAGCTCCAAGCACTTCCTATTCGTGCAAAGCAGCCGAAGTCAACATAATAACAATAAAGAAGTGGCTCATCGACGCGCAAAACACCACGCGATCGGTACTTGCCGAAGTCAGGCGAATTTCCGGCGAACGGTACAGCAGCCCGGCTCTGCCGAGCGCATGCAGATCTGTCGAAAAACGAAGCGAGCCTCCTGGCTGCCTCGGCGTTAAATGTGTCGCGCACGCGCGCCAACTCGTTAATTAGGAGCAACGGCGCTTTAACGAGCAGCAGCGACGGCGGCGGCTGCTCGCGGCGACAACTGATTAGCGGGGAGGGAGAGGCACGAAAAAAAAAGGGGAGAGATACGCGAGAACGCCTCCGGATCGAAATTGTCGCGGCGCGGAATCGAGGTCGATCGCTGCCTAGAGAGCTCCTCTCGATCCGTACGGGATTTCGCGATTCTTTATCCCCCTCTGGAAAATGTATATATCACTCCGAGCGGATCGTGCCTAATTTATTCCGAGCTGCAACGGATTCCCGCCTGAATCGTGGACGCGTGCGCCTTTTTTTTTTTTTTGCTCTCGCCGCGCGAACACGTTGGAAGCCCGAGTGGCAATTGAAAGGGCAAATCGCGCCGAGATTTTTTTCTTTTTTAGGAAAAACAACGGCGCGACGTGCTTCCGTGTTTTCTCGGGAGAAGTCAAAGTGATCGAGGCATTTCCAACGCATTTGTGAAACTATTATTTTTTCATCGGCCGTTGAATAATTCAATAAAATCGGCAACGAATGACACGGCTTGCATTGACCTACAAAACCGCCTGACAGGTCAAATTTGCGAGTTTCGTTTGAAATATTTTTATGCACAAAAGCGTATTTCGAGGAGGTCGACCACGAAAATAGAAACGATAGAGTGGGTTAGACGGTCGAGCGATAAACGCGAACGAAGGCAATTTAAATGGATACGAGCGGCTTTTGCAAAAGTCGATAAAGAAATAAATAAAAAGTATAAATATGTAGAGCAGTCGTTCCGGGCCGAAATTAAAAATCATTGAGTCAGAACGAAAATTGAGCCGTAAACGTGTCCATAAATGGAGCGCGTTCAATTCGACCACCCGATAAATTTTTGCAGAAATATTTTAATTTTGCGGACGTTTATCGCTGCCCTTTGCAAATGAATTTTTCGATGCGCCACAGTTTTCGAACCAATTTGCAGTCTCTTGGCGGAAATAGTCGAAAAGATTTATTTTCCCCAAACCAAATCCCGTTAAAAGAGTATAAAACGAACCGAAATTTTTCCGCCGCAATCAATGCAATCGGCAGTCGCGCGAAAACAAAGAAAACAAAAGCCACGGCGATCCTCGTCCACCGATCGCCGCCCCAAAAATCAATCCTCGATCGGCTATAAATATACGCCTCCTCCGCCATCGGGAAAAATTTGGCAAAAAGCGGGGGGTTCCGGCGGTCCGTTTCTCTCGGCTCGCGGCGTGCCGCGACGAGGCCATAAATGGCGCGGGCGTCGGTCGCCCCACTTCTTCGCGGGCACGCGGCCGCCACGAGGAGCTCCCCGCCGAAAATAGGAGCACCAAGAGCGTCCCGATGCCCGCGGCACCTGTCGCGCCGCCGCGGCGCGTACGCCGATTTTTGGGCGACGAGCGCGAACGCTCGAAAGGGGCGAACGTTCTCGGAACGTTCGGCGAGCCGTTTTTCCGTTCTGCGTGCTAATTGTTTTCTTTGTTCGCGGGCGGGTTTTTTTTAATTGTTGATGAATTTACGCGGTTGGTGTCAATCTGCGCGTAAATTCGCAGCACGCTTGATAATCAGTTCGACTTAGTAGAAAGTTGTTTTAAATTTTATGTCGTTGTATCGAGATATTTTATCGTTACGTGTGTTTTTTAATTATCCCTGCTGTACTTAATAATGAAGGAAACGTTGAAAAGAAAAATAATATTTAATAGCTAAACTTCCTATAATAAGTTATCTTTCTCGCGTAATTAGAGGTAGAACAAAAATGTACTTAAATATATTGCCACTGAAGCAAAAGTGTTTTTTTTTTTCAATCGATTAAAAAATTCTTAGATAAATAAAGCTACCGCTATCGAGAAAATAACAGTATAAAATACGAGTTTAAAATTGACCACATCATTTCAAACAGCTCCGCTCGAAAATAACGATCACGGCCAGTCAAAACGTGCAGCAAAGCGTCGTCCATAAATTACTTAATTCTTTAAAAAGCCGAGAATTTTGCAGCGCATACAGACGCGCGGCGTATCCATAAATTTCAGGTCAGACGCACGGCGAATCGCGTTACGTAAATAAAATAAATACGAAAAGTAACGGGCAATGCACTGCTACGTAACCCAAACTACACACACACACACGCGCGCGGACGCGCGTGAAAGTATATCGCTCCGAAATGATTCCGAGCCGCTGCGCCTCGGTCCTCCTCTCGGTTATTAAGTTGCCGAGCGGCGATCGGGCGGAACCGATTCCTGCAACTGCGCCGTCGCCCGGCGGGTCAACGTTCGTCGCTTGTTTGCACGGGATATCCGCGCGCTTCCCGATTGCTCATCCTCCGTAGGATTTTCGCTTTCGAACGTTTAGAAAGCAAGGCAAAAATGTGTTTGCCCGCGCCTAGTCAGCCGAGCAGCGTAATTACAGACCGCAAGCTCCTCGTTGTTTTTGCCTCTGCTCCGAGAAACAGGGAAGTCGGGAGTTTTTTTTTATTAATGCCGCACCGTAATTTATGGATAAATACACGAAGGAGTCGGGAATTTTCATTTTTATCTTGATTTTATAATTTACGATGAAATCTGCCGGGCGCTTTTTTGCGGATAATATTGAGTGCGATGTTTTTATGGGATATGATATTGCATATTTATATGAGATCTTTACGGAAGATTGGGCGTAAATTATTTTATATAAAGTATTTTTGTAGAATGCAGAGACTTGGCGCAAACTCGTAAAGCAATCGACTACGTTTATAACTTCACTTTTTTTCATTACTGAACGCTTTCTCCGATTTTTAGATTTCGTAATGAAATCAATAACAGTTGAATTTCAATGTTATCAGAGTCTAATGAAAGAAAGCTATTTTATATTACGACAGGAATAATTTTAGGAAATTTATTATGATTCAAGAAATTTTCACTCTAGATGTAACGTTATAAATTATTGTTCCGATTGCATTTAATGATTTGAATGATGAATCAAAAATTTTTATATAAAAAAATTTTAAATCTTGCGGCAAACTATAAGATCATTAAGATAACAAATCTCAAATTCACGGTCCACCACCTATAAAAACCATTGCTCTTCCCGAAAGCAACATCAGTAACCGCGGATTTAAGAAGGTCTTGCATAATTGAGCTCGCGAGTCATCGATCTACTGACGCGACATGCGACAATTATAGTCGAGTTAACTTTTGCCTCGGAGCTTTTGAGAAATCACGCCCAGATCAGGGGGGGTCGCGTCTCAACCTGATAAATCGCCGTTGCGCGTTTGTCTTCCGGCTTGTAGTTATCTTTAATTTCTTTGATTAATGTTTTTCGTGCGTTTACGGTAGCTGTGGTCGAGTTTAATAACAAGGATTAAGTTTTTATTTTTAATGTAAAAGGCTATTTTTGCGACTCGGTTGTTGAATTGTCATTAACAATTATAATACAGCATAAAATATAGTAAATTTTATTTACAAATTCTTTAGGAAATGTAATGTCGCATACATATTTTGTAAATTTATTTGTTTTCTTGCGTTCCCCTAAAACCGAATAAACTTATAACAATTCGACTTTTTACGGCAAGACCGTTCGGCACTATTTACGAGCGTCAGCACGCAGCGCCGTCGATGCCGCTCCGCGAAAAAAGTGCAGGAACCAAAGAGCGCCTCGTCGCGCCGCGCCTGCGAGCGCAGAATTATTCAGTGGCTTTCGACTGCGGCGCTCGTAAAATTAACGATTGGATTTAAAAGTCTAAGGAGCGAGGGTACACGCCGTTAATGGGACACGTGAATCTTTTAACGCGTTCGCGCGCCGCGAAGCCTCTTTGTCGAATCGACGGATTCGCTCTTCGCCGACGGGGCGCGTCGTGTTTGCTCTCCGCCTCGGCGCCTCTGCAAAATATATCGTCTCCGCAGCCGCGCGCGACTCGCGAAGTTCAGTCTTCTTCTCGCGACGCGGCGACGGTCGTTCATTTCTGCATTGTCGTACGATTATCCCGTTTTGTGAGGCGCGCTCGCGACTTCGCTCGAAAGCGCGGCTCGAATGAAATGTATTGTCCATTATTACCTGCCGCCAATGAAATTAGCGAGCTTTCACTTTTCGAATGAAATCCCGCGCGAGCGCGAGGCGCACGATCCTTCGAACGAATGCAAATCGCCGCCGGCGCCCAATGATCTTTATTAGCGTCCACTTAACACCTACGCAGGATCCGCGGCGACGCGGATCATTATTAACCTCCAAACCTTCTCCCTCCGACTTTGGAAAAAGCGAAAACGCACCGGAAACAGCAGGTTCCGTTCGCGCGGATATTTAAGGAGGTCGACGCGCGCGCGTGTACCGTTAGCGACGTCAGTGCCGGAGGCGGGAACAATGCGGGAATATCGAAGGTAATTGCACGAAATCACTCGCGGTCACCGGGGATATACAGTGCGTGGGTCGGATCGGAAGAGACGGAGGGGGGGGGGGGGGGAGAAAAAAAGGCCGCGCAGTCCGGAAGAAAACGGACGAGCTCGACGAAAGTGTTCCTCGATCCGGGACAATGCAATTAAACTGACCTCCCACGCGCCTTATCCCTCCCGGCCTTTTTCCTCTCCGTTTCGCTCTTTCGCTCGATTACGCGCTAGTTATTGCGCGAGCTTTCGAGAGAATTACGTCTGCCCGCCGCGACGCTGGCTTTTAATCGGCGCACTTTTAAGGCGCGCTTCAAAATGCACGAGTTTTATCAGGCCTTCTCGCCTCGGTCTACTGTTAATGGCTTTCGGTAGACAAAGCACGTTTTGCTAGCGCTGACTTTCCACCTCGATCCCGCCGCTGAAAAAGAGCGCTTAATAGTCGGGCATTAAATTCAGCTTATCTCGAAGTAAATACAGCCGCGAGAGCTTTTTCTACGATGATTCAGCAGCGACATAAAGATTCAATAAAGCCGTACTTCCTTACGTCAGCCGGGCAAAAACGAAAACACGCCGGGGCCGCGGCGATTGCGAGCCGCCAAAAAAGCCGGCAGCCTCGCGAAGCCGCCGCGCGACTACCGCTTTCCCCCGAGGCAGTCGGGAGATTTTCGTCGCGTCAAACAATATAACGTTAGCCCCGCTCGGGGCAATAAACAACGGGCATTTTTACGGCGGGCCGCCGATAAAATCGAGGCGCTGCCTCGCGAGCGAGCGAGCGTCATCGTTTATCCTCTCGCGTGTACGCCGGATCGAGAACAATGCATATAACCGAATTTTTGCCTTTCGGCTTCTCTCTCTCTCTCTCTCTCTCTCTCGCATCGTTTGCTTTACGACGTCTATAAAAGTTTGCCCGATGTGTGCTTTCACCGTCGCTAGCTATTATTCGACAAAGCCCCGAGAGATGCACCGAGAAACCAGGTTAAGTAGGAATTGTTTGGCTGCGAGCTTCGATGCTTCTTTTTTTTTTTTTGCGACGGCAATCAAGAAAGGATGAGCAATAGATTTTGCCTTTTTGAAGCGCTCGGCGCGGTGAGTCTGGAAATGTTGATGTATCCGACGGCTTTGCAAATCACTGCAGCTACGCAATTATATCTGCCATTCGTTCTTGCAAGCTTGTACTTGTTATATCGTGCATCTTTGACGGTTTATAACCACGGAGATAAAAAATATATTACGCGATAAATCTTTTTATTTTTACGAAGGTATTTTCGAATTCTTAGCCGTGAACAAGTAAATTATGGCGAAGAAATCTTAATAATCGCTGTAAATTCTATTTACAACAATAAGCTATGTAACTTAGAAATGAAAATTTTTGCGGAAGCGTAACTTGTCAAGCTGCACAAATCTTGGACAGATTTATATTTAAACACAATATGCCATAAATTCAGCAGCGTAAAAGCAACGGCTAAAATCGCGCGCGGCAAAAATAGTCGCCCGAAACCAATTTGTCCCCCTCGAAATTTCTAAATCATCTTTTACAGCTCGTAAAGCCTCGCCGTGCCCGTCGTCACCTACGCGGCGTATTTACGAGGCCCTTAAAAGCTAATGCGACAAAAGCCGCGGCCCGACGATTAGCCGCAGTTCGCGAGGCGCTAATCGACAGCTCGCGCGAGCGGCCGATCGCGTTTTTATCAGCGCCTCCCGCGACCCTCAAAGCGAGACATCAATCAGGGGCGCGCGACGCACCCACGCGACTTTGTGCACTCGCGCGGCATTGTACGTACGCGCCGCGCGATTAATGTCACGAGCCGTGGGCGGCGAGCGCGCGCGAGCCTTGTCCGTTATAATTGCGAGCGTATATTATATCTATTATATCCGAGCCGATACGTTGACCCCGAGCTCTCCGCGACGGATCGCTTTTAAGGTTTGTCCGCGATGCGCGTACGAGCGAGGAAGTTGCATGTCGAGCGGAGTTTGTGGCTTTGAGCCGCTTCGAATGTAGGTTATCATTCCCTTGTTCAATGCTGAAAAACTGGTTTGAGGCACTTGGATAGACAGCGAAACTGGCCAATTTATCGTCGGAACATGGTTTCGTCTGCGCTCTTTTGTAAATTTGACGAGGATTTCCACGTAAAATTTGAAATACTAAATTTAAAGGCTTTTGAATATAAGTGATTACGTCTATACATTTAAGCATATCTTAAATGAAAAACGATACATCTTGAAAGTATAAATGAACTATATAAAATTGATAACAATCGAATATTTAATGCATAGAGAAAGCCGCAGAAACATTTTCTATACGTTTCAAAAGCTTTTTTATTAAGTCAACGATTTAGAATTTTCAGTCTACCTTTTCTAGAGAATATCGAAAGCTCAAACGCGAATGGGCCTTACAACAAGCGCGGGCGAAAATCGAAAAATTTACGAGTTTAAAAGTATCGGGGATTATTGCAGATTGACCCTTGGCCAATCCGTTCGTCATTGCCATTGCCTCTCCCAGTCGGCGCGTCTCCTCCTTTCCGCTCCTCTCGAGCGCGGCGTCGACTTTCTCTTTTCGCGGCGAGCACGTGTTTTCCGTGCTAAACAATCTCGTAATCAATCCGCGCTGGCCACGAGCACAATCGACGCGCGCCGTTAAGGCGGCGGCTCGCGAGAAGGGTCGCTCGGCGGCGTATTGGAAAGAGAGAAATTAACGTCGCCGGCGAAACGAGCGCGCGATCGTCGGTCTCGCTGTCTTGATTTTATCGTCGTCATTTTACTGCCGTTAAGGCTGCGAATGTTTGTCTATTGTAAACTCGGCTGAAACTGCTGTCATTCCCTCCTCAAAGATAAAGCGAGCTTCGACGCTCTCTGCCAACGCGTAAACCGATACCCCGCGACTTGGCGGCACGGGAGACGCCGTCGCGTCGGAAAACTATTGCAGGAGGGCATGAACGAGGACGACTTACCACATAGCCTGGACGGAAACCGGCTTGAAGATGTGCTGACGGCCGCAGACGCTAACGCTGAAGCCCCTGTAACATAGAAGAGAAGCGGAAGTTAGAGCACTGTATGACGCAGCCGCCGGGCCTCGCGAGAGGCTCGTCGATCTGCTCGGTCGAATATCTGTTAAATGCACGTGCCACCCGCTCGCTTGCTTGCGTCTTCTGGCTTTGGTTGTTTGTGGATGGAGAGGAGGACGGGACGCGGCGGGTTTATTGATCGACGGAGCGGTGAATTCATCGAGCTGTGGTGTTTTAAATTCGCACCTGGACGGCTTTTCTTTTCTGCGTTCTTTTCGGTCGAGATAGATAAAGATAAAGGACTGGAACGGAGTTATTCGTATTTTGTCCCTGTAAATATTCTAATTAAACGGTTGCTTTACGGTAGGTTAAACTTTATTCGAAAAATATGGCGTTCGAAAGCCGCACATGCTTTTAAATCGGTATGAAGATATCGATTCAAAGCTTTAAGAAAGACTTAAAGCCGCGCCTGAATAATTCATACGTATAAATCGCATTGTTTGTTTATATACGGTTTAAAGAAAGTTGCTTATGAATAAAATTTGAATGCGCACTTTTACGCACACTTTCTATTGGAGCAGTTTTTGAAAACAATTTTGAATCGCAAATCAAAGTTTAGCCTATCCGCTTACTCGTAGCCCGCAATAATCTCTCACTTCAAAGCACTCAATGGTACAGATTAATAGCACGAAAAAAGGCGGTCGATTTCCAAATAATGACATGACCACATCCATTGCCACACGGCTAACCCACACGAAGGAGAAAAATTAATTGCGCGCGCCGAGTGAATGTAATCGGCGTGTAAAGCCATCGGTTACATAAACCTCTCCGTCCGCGCTCAAAATTTCGATTTCTCATATCGATAGAGCGGCGAATGGCTCAATTTAGAAGAGGGATAGGAGAAGCATATCGCGAAAAGCCGATCGGGCCGCGTCTATTTGTTCGCCTGATTTGCGGCGTGCAAACGGCAACGCGTACACTTACGCGCTCGGCGAAAACGCCGCCGCCGCCGTCGCTGTAATTATACTAATTCAACCCTCGGCGGCAATCGATAGGATCGCCGGCACGCGAGAAAATCCGCTCTTCGAGTGGCGCTTGCAACAGCGCGGGGCCCGAGTCTTAATGAAATTTAATGCTCGAAAAAGGAAAAGTCGGCTTTCGATACCTTTGTTTACAAATTGAACGGTCGGGGCTCGAGTGCTCGGGCCTTCGTGCATTGAATGCTCCTTCGATAAACCCCATTATGTCTATTGAAATGGAGCGGATCGGTGCTTTGATTACGTTTGCGGGATTTCGCGGAAAATCTATGTAAATTTAGACGCAGATTTTCGTTTCTGCTTTGAAGATAAACGTTTGCTTCGCGTTGGTTCAATGAAAGCTAGATTTTAAATTAACTGCTGCTAAACGAACTACTCGATTTAATTATATTTGTTCAGAGTCGTAAAACTTGTTACTCAATTCGTTTTATCTGATTAGAAATACATTTTCCCAAAGGAACCCTATAATAAAATCTTTTCTGTCTACAAATGATATATTCCGCGATTACAAGAAATTTTTTAAACAGTGTTATTCAAACATTAGCCGCATCTTCACAATCTTCGAATCTTTTACAAAATCAAGCAAATCTCCGTCGCCCACTCAAGCAAGCGCAACCCGAATTGACTCATCGTTAAAACAACGGGACCCGCTCGCACCGCGTCACTAAAAAAAGCGTGTCGGCCATCCGCTCCAACACCTGCCCGTCGCGCTTATTTATACATATGTACACGCAGACCGGCCGGCCCTGGCCGGCCCTCGAAAAAGCGGGCGTTGGTGCGCGCTTCGAGCTCTGCGCTTGCGGCGAGCGAGCGAACGGCGGGTCACTGACATCGCAGGAACGCAAACTGCACGGCGCGGCACTTGCTCATTTTCCTCCTCCGCCTCCTCCTCCTCCCTTTGTCTATCGGGCTCTCTGCTCGTTCCTTCTTTCGGCTTTGCGCTCCTTCCACTCGCGGACGGACGGACGGACGGATGGATTGCGTTGGAGATGTCGCGTCGGAGGGACTTTTTGGGTCTCGACTTTCGAGGGAGGGATTTTTTTTTTTTAATTTAGGCGGCCAAATGTGTTTAATGTCTGTCGAATCGTGGAAAATGTTGGATAAAAATTTTTTCCAAGCTTTTCTAGATTTGAAAGCTTTAACCGTATAAAATATTTACGATGATATTTATTTTAGATTTATCCTACATATACTAGGTAATTTAAAAGAAAATTTACATTGCATTAAATAAACAATATTAACCAATAATTTATTAAATCATCTATGGGAGTACGTGTTTATATTTTGAGAAAGCGAGGAAAGCCTAAAGTGAAATTATTTTTCCCAAGCATCTTACAGCACATCCGACTCATTCTATTAATTCTCTGTAAGTACACGCTATCGATGTTATTCAATCACTGCAACCTGATTTTTCTCCACTTTCTCCCAAGGTCAAAGAGGTCAATTTTTCCCATTTACGTTTCTTTCACTTCGAACAATGGTACAGATTACTTATGGCTCCCCTCAAGAACTTGGAAATCTCGCGCATTGTCGGCGTTTACCTCCGCGGAAAACGTGTTTCAGCAACAATGCAGCACCGGTCTCCCGCTTCGAAAGCAGCTAAAAATGCGACGTAACCACGGTTTAATTAATTTAGTAACAGCCAGCCGTCGCTGTCGACGGCTCCGAGCGTCGAAATCGTGCGCGCGGCGACGCATTCCCGATCTCCTCGCTCTTTCGGCAACCGAGTCAGTCAGCTGTCGGGCGTGAAATTGCCCGCTCGGCCGCCTCGCCGACAGCCCGATTGAGTACGCGACGGGCGAGGTGTCGTTACGCCGCGTCATCAATGGGCACGTATCCGCGCTCGAATCCGCGCGCATTCGACGGGCGGCCGATACTTTCTAGGCGCTTTTTTCTATTATGAATAGAGTGAAAGCTCCATTGTTCGCTGCTTTTGAGACGCGCGCCGACCAAATTGGGTCGTCCGGTCCTTAACGTCGGGATATACGTCGCCGCGGCTGCTGGACTTTTTCTTTTTTCCTTTTTGCTTTTTGTTTCAGGAAAATTCAATCGGCCGAGCTTGAAGCGGTTTTTTTTTTTCTTGCCAATTTGTGCTTCGGGTCGACGGTGAATGCTCATTGTTCCGCCGTGTAGTATCTGGATTGTTTGATGCTTGGAGTCAACTTTCGATCATCGCAGATGATGTGCGCGCCAAATGAGTTTAACAGTGAGAGTTATCTTTCACAACATAATGAGACGTGCCGTGTCGACTGTCGTAGAAGTGTAAAATAAGCGCAAAATATATCTCTTTTCAATAGCAATATGATAAACGTATTTTTCGAAAAATTTACACGAGGGGTTTTCTCATCGGCTTTCCAAAAGTTCTACGATTTTTTGAAATGTTCGAAAAATGCTTAGAATTATTGGAAAGTTCTAAAAAAATCGTCAAAAACCTTAATCGACGTAAACAAACAAAAACTAAGAAATGTATACAAATATAACGCCAAGCGATACCCATTCAGCGAGAAGACAAAACCTCGCGTACCCCCATTTCCAGAGGAAACAGCGAAACCGCGATGCGAT
The DNA here is from genome assembly GCA_035582935.1 of Ormyrus thymus. Classification (NCBI taxonomy): domain Eukaryota; kingdom Metazoa; phylum Arthropoda; class Insecta; order Hymenoptera; family Ormyridae; genus Ormyrus; species Ormyrus thymus. Next base: position 28,514 of record JAWWEM010041364.1, read on the forward strand.
AACAACCGCGCTCGCTCCTCCGAAGTAAGCTCAGCGGCGGCCAATCAAGAAACCCAAAGGCCAGCGCGAGTCCCTCGAATTTCCCCGTTCGCGTTGCGGGCTCGCGCTCGCGGCGCCTCGGACCCTCCTCGAGGTGAGCGACACTGCCGCCAGACGCGGAAGGCCGTCGGGCAGCTGCGCGCGCTATCTCCTATTCCATCCGGCCGAGAGCCGAGCCGGCGCGCGCGCGAGAGCGCGATTTATTATACGGTAGCCGCAACGCTCCATTTGGCCGCCTTTTGTTTTTCACGCCCGGCGCTCCGGCGAGTCCGGGCGACTTTTGCCCGAGCCGATTTCAGGGCGCGTTTACGCCAGATTTATGCCAGATTTTCGGAGGGAAAATTCGAGCGAGCTATATTTTTATTGCCTGCTGTGCAGTTCTCTTGAGGCTCGGAGCTATACTTGCGGAACGGGCTGGAAA
>JAWWEM010041364.1:29073-49015 GCA_035582935.1 Ormyrus thymus
TTTTATTAGGTTTGACAGATTTTTTGACGAAGCCGCCACTGTCACGAACAAACTCTTAGCTAGCTTCAATACTATTGGAATTAAAAGTTACCGGAATTGTTCGTTTATTGTCGCATTTATAATACAGCAAATAACATGAAACGCGTAATCCAACAGACAGTACATTTCTCCTTATGAAACGGTAACGCAAATTCTGCGACGATAAAAAGCGGCACTCGTTTCACAACTCCGTGTTAGCATTTTTACGATATCGCTCGTCCGCGTTTCTCACCGTAACTTCCATTGTCGCGGCCGGTCGTTCCTTTTTTTTTCCCCTCCTCTCCGTCTTGCGCGACAAACGAGTGCTTTTCGCGGGGCCCTTTCGAGAGAGTGCCTCGTTCCCCCCGTGGGTCGAGTAGCGGTGCCTACGCAATCGTCCCGTCGTTATGCTCTTTAGGCGGCGCTGCCGCCGCCGCCGCCGCCGCCGCGTCGTCGCTGCCCCGCGCGTACGGTTCCAGTGAGACGAAATGACTGAAGGGAAAAAATCGTCTCAAAGGCCGCAATTACGTTACTGTTACTCTCTGTAACTGTAAAATATGGAATATTTTATATTGCGGGAGACGGGGCTTTTTTTGCGTTATTGTAATGTGGGTATATATTATAAAAGGGGGGCCTGAAATTCGTTTTGCTGACGTATTAAAATCCGAGGTGGTTTATTTTTGCCTTAAACGGCGTTTAAAACTTTTTGAGCATTAAGAAGACATTGAACGTAATGAATTTAATGCGGTAATTTAATGGGGTATTACAGAGAAATAAAAAAAGTATAAGCGTCCAGAAATTATAATTCCGCGCCCAGTTCCCGAGTTAAGAACTCTTCGAGGCCGCGATAATGTGCATCAAGTTTTTTGGAAACACGTTTGAAAATAAGCACAAGCCAAAACAATATATTTTTAAGATACGAGTGTTGCATTAAATTGCTAAAAAAACAAAAACAAAAATACCGGGCCACAAAACGCCTTTGCAGCACTAAAAATCGGTCAGCAACTGGTATCCCGCAATACCCCGCAATTACACTCGGTCCTAACCCACAATCCCTCAGTCCGACGGCATTGCGACAGTCGTTATAACGGAGCCCGGCCAACGCCGCACGCGCTTCGGCTCGAATAACTCGGCAGGCGACTTACGCGACAATCGCGAAGAAGACGCGATGTTCTCTCCTCGCTCCTCGATTCAATGATCAGCGTCCTGCCGGCCGTCGCCAAAGGACGACGCACTTGTCAATCTGCTAATCAAGAGACTCGCGCGAAAGCAAATTGAGATTTGGTAGCTACCAAGCGACTCTAAAACGTCGCCCGACGGGGCTCTCTGCCATCATTTTGCCTCTTTTCTGCGTAACTTGAGCGCGGAGATAAAGTGGCCAGGTTTATTTGGACTGACGTGTTGCCTAAAACGTTATACGCTCGAGTTTTACGTAAAGGAGGAAGTCGGAGGATTGTGATGATTACTTTGAAATGCGTGCGGATATGAAATTTAAAAGTTGTTTTAGCTTGGGTTGCGAGGTCGAGTGTTAATAAACGGTTAGATTATCGATTGGTATACTTCAGCAGACAGGAAAATGTTATAGGAAATATTTTTACATCTTGTTATTGTTGAAAAAATGCATTTCCGCGTGAAGTTTCAGCGATGTGAAAACGGATAATTTAACTAAATTTTATCTCCACAATTAAATTTTAATTAAACACGTCTATGTATTCCGGTGCAATTTTCGCCTAATATTTAATTAATAAAACATAATTAATGCCGCGCGTTCCAAGCTTATCTGCAATTTACCCGGTGAACGTAAATACAGCAGAAAAAATCCAGCATTAAGGCTGAAATCTCACTCTTGCAGTCCATTACAGCCGATAATAGACATCGAAACGTCGGATAATTTACCCGCAAACAAACTTTCTACCTCGCGAGCAGCGATCGTCGAGCCTCTCCTCTTTTTCCGACGTGCATCCGCGAGTTTTCCCCGTAAAATAATTAGTCCGGCAGCGGCGGGGGGGGGGGCTTAGAAAAAAAGTACACGGGCGCAGGGAGAGAAAGTGACGTACATCGAGAGCCGAGAAGATCGAACGTGCCGCCGATCCGTCGATAATGCCAAACGTCTCCCGACGAGAGCCATCTCTTTTCTAAGCTCCCTTCCTTTCTCTTTCTTTGGATTCGCGGACCGGCATGGGTTTTATCGATTTCCGTCCGATTGGTTTACTACCGAGTTCGCCGAGGAGTATGCGCGGACGGAGATACGCTTGCTTTTTTGCCGCTTTTGGCTCTCGAGATTGGCGAATGAAGATAATTCGAAGAAATTTATGGAAACGAGGGGCACTGAATTTAGATGGAAAATTTCCGCGAATTTTTGCGGAAAGCTGTTCCGGGACTGTTTTCTGTAATAATTTTATAATTTAAACTCGTTGTATAGATTTGATATTGAATCAAAGTGAATTTTCGCGTTGCTCGAACTACCACGATTAACTCTAATATCTCGCTGGGAATAAGAAACTCCTGCGAGATTTCGCGATATTGGTAACACTTAATTCAATTTACGTCTGATAAATTTCTTAACTTCTAACTACTTGCAGACATAAATCCGCTGTTAAAATCTTTTAGTATCTACTAAAGTAAAATTTTAAAAGCTTTTGATCATTACAGTATATACGACTCCATGCACCTCAAATTAACCTCGTAATACATTAAACTATTTAGCATAATAACTCAATCTTCAATCTATTTTCACAGAATATCCTATCCAACGATAAATTACAAATCCATAAATCTCGACCGACCACTAATACATACCCCACGTCGTACTTTGTACACATGCCGTTACGACTTCGTCCATATCCCATAAAAAGGGGCGACTTAGGTGGGCGTTCCCACGATCGACGCGCGTCTCCCTCGGCTCGGATCGGCAAAAATGCCCGGGCGCGTCGACGCTGAAAAGTCTCGAGCGAGAACGTCGACGTCACGCGACAGCCCGGCCGTGCAATTAAACGAGCGCGCGCGTCACTTCCGATTTTACTGCATCGGGAACATTATTTCTCCCCGAGCGTATCGCCGCCGCTGATCTTTTGCCGCCGCTACGTAAGTGCAGGAGAGACGCAATTTAGCCCGAGCGCCGACTGTAAATTTCGGCGATGTTAATTCGCGGTTGGCGCGAAGTGCGGGTTATATCCGCCTGAGTTTAAACGCTGCTGCGTGGATGTTTGTCGATTTCTTTTCTCGTTTGATTGAGATTCTAATTGCTTTTAATTAAGGGTTCTCGTATTACATGTACCTCGCGCATTGCAAATAATATGTTAAGTCTGGTCAATTTAAAAACAAAAAAACCTATAATCTTACATCTCTCTTAATAGACCAATTTCCATTAGCTTTTATTCCTCGACATTTTCTCAAAATACCCTTCCCCAACGTCTCCCGTTACTCCAGAAGACGCAAGCAAAAATCGAAAGCTCAAACTCGAATTCGATCGATCGGCAATTAATCGGCAGGAAGCCTCGATTTATGTAATCTCGCGCGACTTCCCGCCGGATAAAAAAATAAAAAAAAGGCGGCTCTCCCGACTCACCCGTCGCCGTCGAGAGTAATGGTGGTGTCGGCGAGGACCCTGAGGACGAGTCCGACGGTGGCGCGGTCGTTGCAGTCGATGCCCAGGAGGCAGCTCTCCTCGGCGTCCTGACGGCCCGTGCACGACACCACCACCAGGTAGCGAGTCCTTCCAGGGTGGACCGACTCCAGCTTCACAGCCTGAAAGCAAAAGGAGAAGGGGAGTTGAGTTTCGCGGCCTTTTTTTTTGGCTCGGCTAATGGAATCGATGATGGGCACGGGGAGATATTAGTCGCTCGCAACGGGATTTCGTCGTTGCGGATGGAGAGGAGGATGGAATTTCGCTCGATAGAGTTGGAATTAAAACTTTTTTATGGGACTGGGTATACTGTTTTATGTCCTTGCGGGATTTCAGTTTTTAGTGCTTGTCCGGCAAGGTTTGCTCGTGTTGTGGTGTTTATAAAACGGGAAAGCAAAAGTATCAGCTAAGAAATAGCTAGGACGCCGTTCTGCGTATGAAAATCTGACCAATAATTCATCCTTGAACAACTTTTACTTCGGAAAAACTGTTTTTGCACTTAAAGTCTGAATTCCGCCCGAGTTTCGCGACGCGGCAGCAGTGAAAAAGCGCTTATTAAAAAACCATACTCCCGTTAATAAAATCCGGGCGTCATAGCAGCCGCGCAAACTCCTAGAGCGCAGTCTCGACTCGACGAACGCTAACGACGTCGTTACAGGCTCGAGCTCCTAGAGCCGCTACCGCGCGTTTTCCTTAAGGGTCTTACATGCAGAGAGAGAGAGAGAGAGAGAGAGAGAGGCTGTTCGCCGGCTCGCAATCGTCATAAATCAGTCAAAGGCGAAACCGGGGGCATCGGCGTTTCCCGATCGGTCGGTAAATCAAGATTCAAATCGGCCGCTGGCCGGCGATCCTCTCACTCAAAGGCTACCGCGCTTCCTGGGCCGCCGCCGCCGCCGCGCTTTTTTCCTCTCCCCGCTTCTTCTTCTTCTGCCTCTCTCTCTCTCTCTCTGTCTCTCTCTCTACGCCGATCTCCGGCGATTTATGCACGCGGCCGCGAATCGCATTATCGGCCCTGGCCACTTCCGCGTGCGCGAGCGCGCTTATTACGCCTCCGGTCGATGATGAATGTTTGTTTTATGCCGGACTGGATTGTCGCTCTTTGCGGTGAGGAGTGCCGGACGACTTCTCGTCGTATTTTCAGAGATGAAGCGAGCTCTCGAGAATGCTTTTGATTTTACAAAGGAATCAGCTTTAAAGTTACTGAATGAATAAGAAGAAATGTTCAAATACTGTATAGTAACAAAAGTTACAAGAACCTTATTTTCTCAAATATTCACAGGAACGTGTTTCAGCTGTTTTTACCAATAAATTTGCAATATGAAAAAAAAAAAAAAAAAAAAAACAAAAGAAATTCCTTTAGAATTACATGTTCTACATCTGAGCAACTATTTTTATTTTCCCCGTTGTACAGTTCTGCAAGAAAACAATGGAAACACGCACATTTGCATTCACCCGACGCATAAAATTTCCGCCAGAGCTAAAACAATCAATAAATCCAAAGGCGCGCAAGTCGCTCAATAGCAGCGATACACTTCGATTCGATCCACGCAGCTGGCAGTAATTAGCCCCGAGCGTGCTATTAAGTGCATTGACCGGTTTGCGCTTCTCCTCCTTAATAAAACAACGAGGCGATGCATCTCGACTCTCTCTCTCTCTCTCTCTCGAGCTCGCGCAGATGCACTCGTTCTTGCGTAAGCGAAAAAATTCGACAAGATCGCGCCGCTTTTACCGTACGGAGGATGCTTTTTCCACGGTCACTCTGCGCGAGAGCAGTTACGGGCGTAAATCAAGAGCCGAGTTTTCCGGCACTTTTTACCGCTTCGATTAATAGCAAAGGAGCTCGTCGCCTCGTGTGGGAAAAATGTCGAGCATGCAAATGAAGAAATAAATTTCGGGTTTTAAGCGCGCTTGCGCAATTACCCTGGCTACGGTAACGAGGGAGATTTCGAATTCGAACCGGTAGTTTCTCATCGAAATTCATAATTAAGCAGCCGCGCGAGAACGAGTTCTCCCGAGATTTTTTTCTTTTTTATGGAAAGGATTGTTTTTGAGCTTGATATCGCGACGATGTAACGAGGCATGTTGTTATCTTGCGAGTGGTTGCGTAATTCTGGTTTAATTGAGGTGTTTATGTCCGCAAAAACCAGCTTTATTAATTATTCCGATAGATCATTGAATGCGAGTTTTTTTTACGTAAGCGATAATGCAGAGAGCAAGAGTGGTTTGAACTTTATCAACATTTAACATTTAACGTAAACATACACTGCTCGATAATTATTACGCGGAGGATGAAACTTTCATCTGTCAGTAATGACGCCATTTCATTTTAGAAAGTCTTTCATAATTTTTACATAAAATTCTTTTTACAGGAGAAGTAACGTTTAAGCCGAACCCGAAATTATACCTTTTTTACCAAAGTACCTCGATATCTACAATCTTCAAAAGGCATCTTTTAAAAATTGAAGTCTGCAACTCGTATTTATTTTGAATAAAAATGATCAATTTGAATATCAAAATTTCGATAAGACGACGCTAATTTTAATGATCCTTCTTATTGTCAGCGTATTCCTCATAAATTCTAAGAAACCAGACTTGCTATCTCTTGGAAAAAAAGCTAATTACATTATCGCGAGCAATCCTTTCATCAAAAAGTCCATATCCTCAGCCGTACCATTAACTCGCCTTATCGCCCGCACTCCTCCCCCCTCCGACAGAGCACATAACGCGATCGAGTGAATTTTTTCCGAGACACCCGAGGCCGCGCGGCGACCCGTAATTATATAGCCACCCACGCAGCGGCGACAGAACCGGAGCGGAATTACGAGAGCCGAGCACGCAAGTCCCGAGCGGCGAGTCCGCGTCCGCCTCGCCGTCATCGGGAAACCGCTCAAAGGAGACTCCGGACCGGAAGAGGGAGTTTCAAGACCAGTAGTGCGACCGGTCGCGCAAGAAGCCCCGGCAAGAAGCTCCGCTGGCCCCGGCCTGCCGCCCGCGAGGAGAGATTATTGATGGGATTTACTTTCCAATGAGGGGCTTTTTGCGAGGAGCGAGGAGGTCTTGCGCCTTGTTTGGCGTCCGGCTTTTGCGCGCTCGTTCGATCCAGGCGACGTTTAAGCTTGTTTTATTAGATCGAGATCAATAATTCGCTAATTTTATTGCGGCAGTCTTTTTATGGTATTGTTTTGTGCTGTTGAGATTGATCAACGCTGGTATTTTAATGAGCTTTTGAAGGTTTATGTGTGCGGTACAATAATGTCTTAAAGTTTAAAACAATAGCATCATTGTGCTTTAGATAAATTCAAAAGTTCAGCGAAATGAGTATAATTATGCTAATTTAAAGGTTAATTAATAACCTTATTCATGTCACCTATTCAGCAGAGACTGTGGCTTCAACTGCGTTATCGTTAACTTACAATATAAAACCTATAAATGAGAACTACAATACACCATATTTTTACACACAAAGCCTTTAAGAACTAATTTATTTTCCAATCTACCGATTTACAGCCCACGTTTCTAACCTCCTCGCGACTAGAAGCTTCTAATCTCCAAGAAAACAATGACCGAACAGCATCGAAAACTAATTTGCCCCCATAAAATTGCGAAAGCCCTCCCGATCGGGCATAAAGATACGCTCGTCATTAATTAAAAGACAAGTGCAAAAAAGCCAGCGTCGCACTGCACGTACCGCATCGGGAGGGCAAAAAGGGCTCGCGATAACCGTATTTGTAATAAGCAATCACTGCCGTGCTCTCTCCCTCTCTACTTCGCCGCGCGAGTCACGATACAATCGCCACCGCCGTGAATCGTACAGGAGGAATACTGCAGGAGCATGCATAAGTGTAACAATGAATGTCACGATAAATTATTGGCTGCTCCTGCTGATAATGAACCGCTCGCTTATGGGTGTGTCCTGCGCGGATTCCAACCTTGCGAGCGAACTTGCGGATAAACACTTTATCGAGGGTAAACAATGCGACGTCGCAAAAGAAAAATCGGGATATCTTCTAATCGCTGGCGCCGTTCCGTAGTTTATTTACTCTGGCGTAGTTCGAAATTTCTTAGAAATTTCTTCTGCTAAACAGAGAGTTGAATTTGCTTGAAATGACTTAATTAGAAGTTGAATGTATGCCTTATAAACTTTACGAAAGTCGATTCAGAGATTTTTCAAGTATAAATTGAAATTTTCATTCCTTACAAATTTTCACCGATGTTGAAATAAATCAATTTTTAATATACTTCGCGGTGGAATAATATTTTGATATTTCCGTCTTACGTAAAGCAGAAAAATATGCTACGTAAAAGCAATAAAACGCAGAATTCCGCGAGATTAAAGTTAATCATCGAATTAAACGCGAATAAACTTTTGAGCTCGCTTTTTTACGCGATAATCGCGTAAAACTCCTGATTTTACGCTCAGCTTCACTGCTTTTGCAAAAAAAGCAAATAAAATTTTTTCAGACAGATTTATCGGCTGAACAGAACGAGAGACCAAAACAGTTTGAGATATATATATATATATATATATATACACACACATAAATTTCACATTACGATAGCAATCGAGCCGTAATGACGTTTCGGTGCTCGGAAAAGCGGATATTACGTGCACCTACTGATTTTCTGAAGTAAGCTGATCGAGATTAAAGTGTGGAATTGCATTTAAAAATCGGAAATACGGAATAAGCCTTTGAAGTGTTTGAAGGAAGTAATCAATTTTCAAACCTCATTGTTTCACTGATTTTTCAACCTGTCCATTACGTAAAAGCTAGAATTTGTTCGAGTCGATTGTCACGATAAACCAACAGAATTCACGACTGTCATAAAAATAAGCAACAGCCCTTCCTTTACTGCGTCTTTCACATTTTCTCTGCGACTCTCTCCCAGCAAAAGCAACAATGCGTCCAGTGAAAAGCCCAAGATCTCCGCAATAATAACCCGGCGGAAAGATCTCAACTCGAGAAAAACGCACAGCAAAGCGATTCATCGGCGAGAAAGTTAACGAGGAATACGGACTTTATGAGCGGCTCGCTCATTAAACGATCTTTCGATCGTCGTCAAAGTTTATCGAAAGAAAAAAGAAGGCTCGAGCCCCCACAGCGGCGGTGGCGGCTGCCTTAGGCCGTTGCACTTCCGGCTGCCGCGCGCACTTAACCCTATTAAACCGCTAATTAGCCGAGCCCACGTCCGCGCCGCTCTTTAACAGCGGACCCCTCGACGCCATTGTCGGCGAGGCTGCTTTTTTCGAGTGCCTTTTGCGAATTTCGCGCGCCGTTCCCAAGTGGAACGAGTCGACGATTGAATCGGACGGAGGCTCTGGAGTGTCTCGTCAATTTTAGAGTCGCCGTTGGGTTTTAGGAGGTCGGGGATAAGTTGCTTAGAGATGAATTGAGCAAACGGACGCTGCTTTTGGAGAAACTTCTGGTTTATGGGAGATAATGCCGGTGGCTTTTGACATACTTTAAGTCTTTTTTTGCTAACAAGCTACCGTAAACTCACTTTTACGTCGGAGTGGTTGCTGCTACTTTTAAGTTTGTGTAGTCACCATTTACACAGATAGTTTAACTGGATAAATACTAGACTGAAAAATGTAATTTCACTTACATTTCTCCGCAAAAAAGTGTCTTTTCTAACTTTACGAGGCGGTTAAGAAATTGAGGTTGTATCATTTAGATAAGATCCTCGGCAAATGTATCGAATATCAAAATTCAGTGCCGCAATAAATAACAAATTATACTTACGTAAATCACAATCAACAATCTCGGTTACCCCCAATGATTCATTTTCCCGCATTTTTCGACATTCACCCCGTTGCTGCCGCTTACTGACAACCTCTTATTATTTCGTTCTAACTCACAGCGACTAATATATTATCCAGCTGACATTATTATTATCCCATCTCTCGGGACGTTTTAATTAAACTAAAATATAATGCAGGCCTTTAGCCGGCAATAATAAATGCCCCATTCTCCGGCGCTTCTATTTCGCAAACTCAAAAACCCAAAGTTCCTCGCAGTCGATTTTGCGGAGCATAAATAGGAATGACCGACAAGTTGTAATAAAAGCATGGAATACGGGCCGTTAAGATAAAGCTCCGATGAAATTCGAATTAACCGCCGCGCGGAGTCATCAATGAAGCGCTTGTATAACCCGAGAACCGATGCACCTCGAGCGCTAATTTACTCTTTGCAGCGAGCGGTATTAACCCACAATTTGATTAGATCCCAGCACACGAATTCCGTATACATAAATAATTCGCGACAGGCGCGAGGGGGGGAAAGAAAAAGAGTCCGAGGCACGTTTTTGCAGTTAGCGATCGCTCGTTAATTTCGAATTAGGAGCCGTATTCGGCTCGGAGTTCGGCTCTGCATTTTGTGTACTCGACGAAGAAGGGATTTTTCAAAGTGCACGCGGATTCTCTGCGTTCGGGACGAATGAGCGGTTCAAGTTAATGCGAATCATTAACGCGCACGGAGTCTGTGATTTGTGTATTGTCCGTTCTGCTCGTGCGTTTCCGTGAATAAATCTTGGCGTAATTACTAAATAATTGCCTGTAAATTTTTTTTTAATTTTTAAGTCCGAGAGACAAGAATTTAGTTAATAATAAACTTTCTCAAGTGTAACATGATTCGATAATGATAACGGTGAGCGTTCTTTTACTGCAGTACATAAATTTCACGAGAACTGTCTTTTTTTTCATTCGTCATTATCTGTAATTAAGTTCGAAACTGATATAATTTTAATCTATAATTAAAATCGTCGTTTATTTTCTAAGATCTTCATGCAACTACGGAAATTTATTAAAGTAGGACGTTACCTTTCCTTCAATAATAATAACCGTTTGAGTCTTTTCCACGCAATTGCTTTTTCAGATTCAAACCCTTTTAGAAAAAAAAGTCTAAAATCTAAAATTATACTTTAAAAAAAAAAAAAATACAAACCACAATCGAGAGGCACATAAGTAATTTCGTCTCTAAAGAAAGTAAAATCTCTTCTCTAAAACGCTCGGCGGATAAGAAAAAAAGAACGCGCCTCGGGAAACGTGAGAACACTCGGCAAATTTCTTCATTGACACTTATGCAAAGAGCGCGATTCCCAGTGCGGCGCCGCGCGAAACCTGTATATACGTGTTTTCGCGCCGCCGCGAGGGTACCGGAGGTCGTGGGAGAGCGCGATTGTACGGAGAAAGAACTCGCGAAAAATAACGATTCGAGAGAGAGAGAGAGAGAGAGATGTGCACAATGTAATGACGAGTTGCTCGCCGGAGATTGAACGCCTCCCAGCGCAAAACCGATCACCCGACTGACCCCGATTTCTTGCCGGCTGCGTCTTTCGCCCCCTCGGAGAATCATTTTCGCGAGGATTCTAAGATCGCTGCGATAGCTTTCGATGCGGATCGAACTTTCTGCGCCGTGGATTTCGATGTTTCTTTTGTACTGCCGTGAAACGAAGTGAATCTCTTTCGTTGATATAAATGCGAAGATTATTTTGCGCTTATGATTTTTATTGTAATAGTATTAATTTAGATTTGAACAATGTCTTGTAATAATCGTGATTTTTATCATTGCAGCGAAGAGAGAATGAATTTACATTTTAATTCTTGACGATTTAGTCGAAAATTGTTGAAGGCATTGCAGGGAATACAATAAAGTATCTTAAAATCAGCATTGAAATTCAAGATAATGAGACGTAATTTTATTTCTTTTAAATTTACTAACAAACGCGAAGTCACTGCCGCAGCTTTCAATATTAATTTGCATGACATTAAATTTTACTGTTTCAAAAAAAAAGAACAGAGATCCCGATCTTATTTGCATAAACCGCTTAAAAATTTAACACGCGAGTGTCGTAAAGCTCTCTCTCTCTCTCTCTCTCTCTCTCTCTCTCTCGCGGAGTGTCGAGACGAAAAACAAAAAAAAAAAACCGAGAGTGCAGTACCGTCGGCGCGCGGTTATACGAGCCGAACGGCCGCCTCGAAGCACCGTTAAAATAATGCCGAAAGAAAGGGAAAACGAAGTAACGACTCGGCCGCGGAGTTGCGCCGCAGTCGCGTGATGGACGCGTGAACGATGTTAATCGCGGCGATCGAAAGTTTACCAGGCGCGCGTACGCGACGTAATAGCCCGCGTCCGCAGTTACGCTGCTGCATCTGCCGGCGGACTGAAAGCTGCGCCGAAGTCGACGGAGATCACGGAAGGACGGAGGCTGCTTGAGCGAGTGTCGCGGAAAAGTGGAGCGATTTTGAGGCAGGTTCACGCGCTCGCTCGGGGCTTTGATGTTTCGATAAGCGTGAAATTAGCGTAATAAAGTATTAATGTCCCTGTTGAGACTTTGTATAGACCGTTAGCAGCGTTATTACTCGCGCGTTATCACTGCGCGCGAAAGAATCCAATATGTTTATAGTAAATTTAATAGCCATATTTCATTCTCCGCCCTGGAGCTTACGCGATCCTTGTCAAATAAATAAGGAAACTTTTTAGCGATATTCAGCCGAAAGCTCTTTTGCAGAAAACAAGCGCGTTGGTCAGTTTCACACGCACGCGATGATCGGCGTCGTGACCGAACTACAAGCGGCACGATATCCGTCGTTATTTACAGCGCTCCCCGACAATATCGAGGCACGAAAGACAGCCGCGCGCGCGCGCGCACACCGCGAGCGAGCTATTATCGCTTTATTCTCGAGAATAATGGTCCGATCGTGCTTTTCCCGGCGTTTTCCGCCGCTTGCGACACGGCGGCGATTAGTCGGGCCTCCCCTCCTCGCCTCGCTCGCAGAACAGAGAAGCCGTAATAAGTCAATCCGGGCGGAATCATTCGCGCCTTTTTTCCTCCGCCGTAAATCAGACGCGTCGTTTCGCGATACAGCCTTTACCGTTGCGCCATAAGAGCTTTACTGCCTCGGCGAAGTGATGAAGAAAGTCTTTCCTCGCGGCGAGAGGATTCGCGCGCGGCGCGCGTCCGCGACCGATAGCGGGGCCCCTCTTTCCTTTAGTGCGCGCCGGGCTTTTAAATTGGATTGCGAATCGGCGCGAGCGCGCACTGGGGATATTGCGAGAGCTTTAATGCACCTTCCCCGTTACTGGCTTTCTTTTTATGCTCTTGCGTAATTCTGCGTTACGTTTCTGGGAACTGCGACCGTCGATTCGTTTTATTCCGGATTAACAGAGCGATGATTTGCTAGATTTGTAACGTTTACTTTTACAATCTACCGCAAGAAGAGTAATCCGTTGCTTTGGTAATAATACCTTAACGAATCAAGTTAATATTTAAAAAATGTTTCAGTTCCTGCTGGACTATCCACAATTTGTAAAAAGGTTGCTTCGATTATAACTTCAGTTATTAAGAGAGTTGACCGTGAGCCCAATCACCAATGGAAAAACTCTCTTTCTCCAAATTAAAGCTTTCTAACGAATTCAACGACCGACGTCTGCACTGAAACATTCAAAGGCATTCCAGCGAGCGAGACGAAAAATAAAAAAAAAAAAAAAAAAACAATCCGAAAGCTCGGTTCGATAAACAATGTCGGCTCGCGACACCGAAGCAGCGCAGAAAGCGCCCGAGGCTTTGTCGAAAACAACGGCTCGGGGCGCGCACCCGCGATAAAAGCAATCCGCATTCCGTAGCATCCGTGAGGGGCGCGCGAAAAAAGCCGAGTCCGAAAAGGCTCGTGCTCGCGTTTTATTTTAGCCGTGCCGCCTGGCGAAATGAAGGAGAGGAGGGCTCGCGCATACTTGAACGGTGTGGGTCCCCACCCCCTTCCTCGACAAGCCGCCGCGCACCAGACGATAACATCTCCAGACGCGCCGCGCTCTCCTTTTCTGCAGCCCGACCAGACGCGAATTCGACCAAGCGCGGGAAAAACCAGCGACGACTGTTGCTTGGAAAACCGCGAGAGAAGAGGAGAGATCGTTGAAGGAAGTGCTCGTCTAAGGAGTGGAGTGAAACGGCTGGGGTTTCGGGTTCGTGGAAGAGGGAAGACAATGAATTTTCTTTCTGAAAGACGAAGGTTTGTTGTTCTAGAGGGTTGCTCTCGCGAGGCTGCCATGTTTTTTAAACGAAAACGGCTGCCTCTCAATTTGAAAATGGCAACAACTTTTGCAGTTTTAACAAAAACGAATGACAATGTTCTTCTTAATACGTCATTGTCAATGCTAATATTATCTAAGGCTCTTGTCAAGATACGCTTTTCATAACAAGGACCTGCCCCTCGAAAATGTCTGCGCCGTTCTTCAATACTTCTCTATCATCCCAGACTCCCTTCATCATCTCTATCGCCCCGATCGTTCTTCCCCAGGCCGAGTTTCCTTTATAAAAGCTTGCTGCTTTTCGATGGCGCGCGCGACCTTGAGGGCCAGTCACCTTCGCCTCGAGCAGACCGTCAAGGTCAAGATCTCTGCAGCCGATAGGCTCTCCCGCTTCTCCCCCCCCCTCTCTCTCTCCCCCAGTCTCGATTCCGGCCTGACACTACCACGAGAGCACACGATCGACCGAGCCAGAATTCGCAGGCGCGTCTCGCCGACCGCCGGCTAATGGTCTTCTTATTAAAGGGGTGACGAGCGGAGTCCAGCTGGGTTTTCATGCCGCTGATGAATGGGACGTGTGGATGTTGATTGGAAAAATTGGATCGAGGCGTAGCAGCTGGATGATTAATGCGGAGAGATCGATTTTTTTTTGCTCGTTTATCTATATATATATATATATATACATATATGATGCACATACTTTCACTTTTTCGTATATATGTTGGCGGCTTATCTGGCTGGAGATTTATTTTGAGATACATATGCAGTAGGACTGTGTGCATTCTATCTAACCCGATTCTTTCATATACGTATAACTCTTTCTTTCATAGAGCTTGTTAGAGGTTTATCAAGATCTCTAAGAGCGGAGGTAATGAATCTAAAATATAAAATCTTAAATTGCAAGCGTTAGTTAAACCCTAGTAGAAAATTAGCATTGTTGTAGATTAAATTCTAAGAGACTGTGAGGATAATATAAGGTATTTTAATTTTAATTTCAAAATTGCTGTATAAAATCACTAGCAATATTACTTAATTATTATCTAACCTTTATTTAAACTGCAAAACACGCTTTAAAAATCAAATCATAAAACCAAAAGCGAGTAGTATTTCATTTTCTTTTAAACGTCTTCCAATCGTTAATTTTAAAAGAAAAAGTTATAGATCTCTGATCCACGCACAAAGAAAAGCAAGATAAGACAACGCAGCAAATTGAAAAGCGAGTAAAATGCTTTACGACAGCAACTAAAATTTTACGCACTGCCGGTAAATAAACAACGTTACCACCGATGTTTGCAGCAAAAAAAAAAAACAAAAAGAAAAAAAAGGCAAACGCACTTACAAGCAGCTCGATAAAATCGTCGCTCTTCGAGGGATCTCGCAATTACCGGAGCTACAAAGAATCGTAAAGCGAAAAAAGCGGCTGGGAAAAGCGCGTCGACGCAAGTTTCGGCCTCCGCGAAAGCGACACTCGTTTGCCTGAATACGTCTGGCGGAATGCAGACTAGAAGTTCAAGGTACACAGCGAGAGAGGATGGACTTTCATTCTTTGAAATGATAATTCAGCAGGATTTTAATTGCCCGCGGAGATGAGAGCGGGACTTTGAAAATAGAAAGTGCTCGTAACTTTTGTTTACGGGCAATTGACAAACAGCAAAATTGAGACGATTCCTTTTTAAGTGCGTTGTAAAAAAGCCTTTCTTTACTTTGAGGCGACGTCGGGAGGGTTTCGTTGCGGAAGCGGATTTTAATTGTCGGATGTTAAAAATTCGCGATTAAGGAACGCCTGTTTCGCTGAGCTTCGTTTTTTGAGTAAATGTTTGAAAATTATGAGTCTGCAAATATCGAGTGCAAAAATCTCTAGTTGCACTGCTGCGAAAATTGGTGAAATTAAACGGCAATTCAAAATCATTTGCAAAGATGAGTTCTTTCTTTCATTCTTCAATGCAATACTAAAAATTCTTTTCCTAAAGAGGTCAAAGCTGCAAATTCCAATTAAAGACTATTTTTGTACCAAAGGACAATTTTAATCACGCCGCGACCTAAAACAAATACACCCCGACATCCGAACTTCGAATCACCGCGCGGTCCATTCCCATTTCGATGAACCGCAGATGAGACATTCGCCGCTTCCATTCCGCAGGCAGTTCGCGAAGGATTTCCAGTGATGGTAGCAGTGCGCTTATTCGAAAGTCTCGTCATTTTCCCGACGTTTGCGCTAATTGAAACACATGTCGGGCCGGGATCCGGACCGTCGAATCATTAGTATCGTTACGGGTGGGAGGCGGAATGTCAAACCGTTATCTCGTTGAAAGCGGCCGGCCAGAAGGGAAAACTCCTCTCTCTCTCTCTCTCTCGTGGGCAAATAATGACAACGGGCTCAGGCTTTCCACTTGGGTATGTGCGATAGCCAAACATCAATTTATTTAATCGAATGGAGAGATAGGATGCGCGGGTTTCTGGTTAAAAATGCTGTTCCTTTTCGAGCCTTATAGAGATGTAATTTAATTAAGTGGATTTCTTGAGTGAAATGGCTTGCGGTTGGACTTAATTGCTAAATAATTAAGATGCTTCGCGTACTGGCTTTTCCGATTCAAGAACATTTTTCCAACAAAATGAAATAAAAGCTTTTATTAAAGTTTGATGGTTAAAATATTAGATACCATTATCTGAAACAATGCTTAATTCATGCACAAATTCACATTTTTAACGACCCGAACAATAGCAGCAAGAATTTATCTAACAAATAATTTATAAAATCTGTATTGCAACAACCGAGTCATTCGCTCGAAATAAATGAGCGCCGTAACTCTTAGAATCAAAAGAAACCGAGAATTGCGAAATTCCCCGTCTCCGGCGTTTTGCCCCGCTCCTCGGCGCACAGAGGCCGACGCTTGCAAGTCGATAATTTGCATACATCGCCGCGCGCCCGTAAGGATTCCGCCGCGCGAAATTTAAGAAGCGGCGCGTCCGTCAGCACGCGAGCCGCCCGGAACTGCCCAGCGTCGCGTCGCGACGCGATTATGCAAATCGCCGAAACGAGCGGATGAAGAACTAAAAGTGGCCGGCGCATTTCTAATAAAGGATGATGCGAATCCCGCTGGATTTCGGCTACTGGTTCACTTCGCGCGCACGAGCGCGCAAGTCGGAGACCAAGGAGCGGACGCGGAACAAAGGGAATTGTTTGCTTTGCTGAAAATGATTAAAGAAGTGTCGGCGAATTTTATTAATGCGACGTAGCGAAATGAAGATTAACGAGTACACGTGTCGGCGCTACAGCGGCACGCTCTTAGGGTTCACCTGCACACACCGATAACACAAACTAGACCAGCCGTTCCATTGTATCAAGTGCAGCCCAAAAGCCTTTTATTTTCTGCAGCCCGGGGATCGAGATAAGAGGCTAATGTTTGTTCACGCCGATGTTATTACGATTTTTCAAGCTGGATCCGACGGAAAAGATCGCGTATCTACCGGCTGAGAGACAAGTGTGCCCCGCGGGCATCGCCGCACGACGCAACATTTAAAAGTGCGTAGAAACTCGAGTCGTGAATCATCTCAATGCGAAATTACGGCGATTACATTCTTAAAGCTAATTTAACATCCAATTAAAGTCTATCTTCGAGTCGCGTCCGAATCCGAAATCGCGGCTCGATTAAATCTCCCCTTCCTCGGTTCAACGCTCGCGGAGTTGACGATCGGCTCAAGGTGGACCCCTTCGACAATGATCGCCGGGTAAGAGCGGCGCGAGGAGAGAGAGAGAGAGAGAGAGAGAGAGAAAAAAGCAAGAAATTAAACTCCGCGCGAACATCCGTTTTCGCGGGGATTTTTCAGCTACCCCGCGCAGGTGACTCACGCTCCTGCTTTCTTTTTCTCCCGAGAGCAGCGCTCAATTACGTCGGCCGCAGGACGACTTATTTATGGAAAGTGATCTCGTTCGAGTTAATCGCGGCGAATTATCATCATTGTGGAAGCTTTTATTTTTACGCCGACGATTCCCGCCGACGGACTCGCCGATCGCGGGGCCTTGAGAGCGCAGGCGTCGGCCGCGTCGAGATGGTGAAATTGAACTGAACTAATGTGGAACAATGCGCTTATCAATTCGCCTGCGCGCCCTTGACTCAATAACATTTCAATCGCGCAGTGGCTTCAATGCCACCGGGCCGTCGTTTACGGTGCGCAGCCAGCGATGAATTATTGCTCGTCGAGATGCGGTTAATCGGAATAATGAGCTTTAATCCCGTTGAAGATTAAGAGGAGATCAGCGCCGTTGTTTCGCTCATCTGGCGCTCCTTCGCGAAGAGAAGGGTACTGGCAGAATATCAAAATCACTTTCGTTAAATTAAATCCCGAGGATAAAGCAGAGACTTCCTCAAACGCGGCGATTCACTTATAAATTCAAGCTCGAAAGCAGGCTGAATTTTTACAGTTACGGTTCCGAGAACGATGCGATTTTTAAAAGTTCGTCGATACGTCGAGCTGACGAAATCGCATCGGCCGAGGCCGTGACGCATCTGTTCGCGGAATGAAAACGCGCTTTCTTTGATCTCCGAGCGTGCAGGACTGCTGCTCTTGTACGCGCGCAGCCTCGATGATCGCACTCGAGATAACAAAGCGCGGGCGACCGACGAAGCTTTCGGGCACATTCAGAGATATTCAAGCGTAAGAAGTGCCGACTCTTTCGAACGAGCTCGGCGAGGCAATGCTTCAGTTTGGTGCATTCATGTGCAAACACTTTATTGAAATTTTAACCGCTCGACTCTGAGCCCGCGGAGCGAAATTCGAAAGCGGAGAATTTTCGCGGAGAGAGACGTCGAGCTTAGCGAGCGCTCTCGCGAACCAATTTCGCAACGCGCGAAATAAAGCAGGAGAGCTCGCTCCGGCCGACGAAAACAAATCGCCGCCGCGCTTCGGAAACCAAAAAGGGTCGTTCGACTTTCTCATAGCGATCCGATTACCGGAGCTTGAGGTGAATTTCGTGCACGTTTCCAGTGTGTCGAGCCTTTTGGAAAGTTCGACGAGCGCGCCGCAATTTCGAAGTTAAGATGCATGACTGTACTTGCTGAATGCAGCTTTTCGATATATATATATATATATATATATATATATAGGCTACTTTCTTTGTAGGGTTCGAAGGCTCGGCAGGCACGTTTAAATCGATCGATTTCATTCGAATATTAGAGAGGCTTACGTTTTCGAGTGCAGTTTGCGTTATAGATATTTCGGTGTAAAAGTAACTTACAATTTATTGCAAGGTGTAAAGCTTCGGCAGTCGAAAAGATATTTACCTGAAACAAAAAGAAAATTAATTATGAGCATTTTTCAAATATTACAAGTGACACGTTGATATTTAATTTAAACTTAAAGCTCTAATACACATTTGTTTTATAATTCAACTAAAGATTATCTCTCGCTAGCAATCCTAAACCAATACCAGACTATCCCCATTCGTTCGTTTAAAAAGGCCGCAAACGCTGCTCCTCAAGCGCATTATTCCGCGCTAACAAGACTTTCCGCCAGCGCTTTAGCCGCAAAAGTACCGCGAGATTCGTCTCGCGGCGTAAGACGTAGATCCAGCGATAGGCAAATTGATATATCGGCAAGTCCGATCCTCTCGGTCGATTCCCCACCGCGCCACAATGGCCTGCAGTTCCACTTAGCCAAACTATCGCGCGCCTCTCCGCTCGGGCGAAAAAAGCTGCGATCGGCCGTTTTTTTTTTTCGAAGGGAGATCTTGCGAAACGATCGGGGACCCGTCGCCGATTGGAATTTATCGCGCTCGCTGGAGTCCGCCGCGAAAACAATTGGCGATTTTGTTGCTGCGTGGAGGAGCGGGCCCGGTGGCGCTCGCGAGCTGAGGAGTAATTGTTCTTACGCAAGTATCGGCATTAGCGAGCGGTTATACTCGACGGCGATCAGATAAGCTGTGAGAATTTATACGACGATGAGCTCCTTTTGTAATTGCTGCTTTCGAGCGTTTATTGTAAAAATCTTGATTGGCGAGTTTTTCTTGCGGTCGAAGGCTATTTGCTTAATCGCTGATCTTTAAATAATGCACGGAGAGAAATACTGCAGTGAAAATTGCAAATATTTCAATAAAAATTACTAAGCTTTCTGGTAATGCAAGCACAGACTGTCAAAATACAAAAAATTAACATGCTGAAATTTCAGAAACATTTAATAAAATTTAACGAATTTTTACTAAAATTTCATTAAAATTTACTAAGAAGTATGGTAATTTTTTGGGTTTTGGCAGTCTGTGCTCGCTTTTCTAAACAGTATA
>JAWWEM010041365.1:0-13587 GCA_035582935.1 Ormyrus thymus
TTCTAGTCATAAACTACTTTGCGATTAAAAAATGGCCAATTTCTACTTCAAAAATGTTTTCAGTTTCCACCAGGGGTGTGTTAGTGGAGTTTAACTTATTAATTATACTTCATTTTAAATATAAGTAAAAGGGATTTAAAGCAGGAACTAAATGAATTATATTTTATATAAAAATTAATTTTAGGCAAGTAAAACGGATTTAAAACAGGAATGTTGATTCGACTAAATAAATGATGTTATATTAAAATAAAATTCCTCGATACTTTGTAATTTTAAGGCTGAGATGAAATTTTTTTATCAAACAGTTTACCGAAGGTTTATTGGTTATCTGCTTTTCGATACCATATACTGCGAAAATCCAATAATTATATCATAATAATTCAAAAATTTAATGTAAAATTTCAAATGTATGAATTTCAAATTCTGTAGTCGTCAAATTGACGTTTGCTGTTTTATGCCATAGAATTTCATGATTAATACAGAAATATGAAAACCATAAACTCCCGAGTATACATTACGGTTTCATTTTTCCACGCATTATTCAAATTTAATTAAATTTCATTCGAAAATAAAAAAAAAAAAAAAAATTAAACGGAAATTCAGCCGTAAGATTTCAGCGTTTCAACTCGAATCAACTAATTTAACGACCAAGACAGATTCATCTGGACCATCGTCAATGAGAGCACTCTAATTGCGCATGTTTTACACGCTCGTCCAAAACCTTACGTTCTAATTACGCCGTCGCGCGTCGGCCAGCCATATGTCTTGCCTTTCATAATTTCGAAAATTTAGGCAGCAATCCGTCCTCGTTTCGCGACAACGGCGCGCAAGCTATTTTTCGCAAAACGCGCGCAAGCAGCGGCTGCGAGGCCTCTCGTCGCCGGGCGGAAAAAAGCAATTGCGACGTGCATCCTTTCCGCTTGATTGAGAGCCTCGTGCATCAGCGGCGTGTAATATTTGTGCGGATTTCATTCTCGTACACAATTTCTCTCCCCAGCCGATGGAGCTTTTAACCCCTTTGGCGCGAATGACGGGCGCATTTGTGTCACGAAAGAGCTGCGGAGCTCGAATCGTTGTGTGGGGAGGGGGGGAGGAGCATTGGACACTATATGAGGATGAACACATCAAACGGAATCATAAATTGGACCTCATTTGGATCGTGGAGGAGATGTGCGGCGTGACGTTTATTAGAATTAAGCGCGTGATAAATAGCAACACCTCGATTTATTAATAAAACTAGATCAAATGGCGGTTAGGGAGTAAACAGCGATTCGGAATAAAGTACCAGTGGAGCATTATTAGAAGGATGCTTTGTAAATATCACAGCGGCAGCTCTAAAAAATTAGCCGTTATCTCCAAATGATTCAAATTCCATAATAACACAATGAAACTAAAAATCAAGCTTTAATTTGCTGTTTTCAGAAACTTGCATACCGCTAAACTTATTTTCAGTTTAGAGGTGATAACAATAATTAATGGAGCTACAAAATCTGTGCACTAATGCAACTTTAGAATGAATTAATATTTCTTGGTTCTATAAAGGCAAATTAAGGCTTAATTTTTTTTTTTTTTTTTTTTATTAAATCATTTACATTTGCATAATGTAGAAGCTAAATAATTTTAAGACAGATTTTAAAAGCACTAAAAATATTTGTTGGTCTATAAATTTACGTTTTCAGAGACTCGCGACACACTGCCGCACAAAAAATTGTTCCTGCAACTATAATTAAAAAAAAAAAAGATAAGAATACTTTTAGAGAGAAAATTTTAACCAACATATTTGACCTAAATGCGGGCTATACCAGCAGCTGAGTCCGTAAAACACCTATAAACTTTTCTGAATCTAAGTCACGAAACTGAAAATAAGCCAAACTCATTGAAGCAGAACCTTGTATCAGATCCTCAAATACATTCCCAAGCTCATGTCGCACCTTCAAAGCGGAACCTCGACGCTCTCAACAGCGCAAATTCAGCGTCTCCCCGGGGCGAGAATGCAGTGTTTCAAGAAAACTGAGGCGATATCTTTTCCAGGCCACTTTGTCCCGAGTGCATATACATAATACACGAAAGCGCCGCGTCCGGGAAAGTAAGCAGGCGGCGCGACGCACCGAGTCGCCCGGCCCGGCTGCCATTCGCTACTCCCCTTTGACTCGGGGAATCCACGAGAACGAGAAAGAGCGAAAGGAGTCCGCGCCGCGGCTGTGCGCGCTGAGGAAATATTGACGAGCGCGCCGTCGTGTTATGGTGACCTACATGTGTTGTATATCGATGCCTCAACCCTCGAAGGAGAACGCCAAGGAAAATATGAGGCGAGCGACTTAATTTTCGGGGCCTCCGCGAGCGACGGGCACTTCTGATTTGATTTGACGTTCATTTGTTTACTTGGGCTTGATTATACGTCTACCGAGGATTTGCTGGTACAATTGCCGTGGAGTTTCATGGCAAGTTTAATGTTGCCGGAGTAATAAAGTAAAGTTATGATGATCCGTAAATAAATTTACTTGTCGCGGAACCCCGAATATCCACCTACGAATTTCAATGTTTTTTTGTTTCTTTTCGATGCAATTAGAAAATGCAATTAGAAATGTCAATGATTAATGCTTTCTTTCGACCTGATTTTTAATTGCATATATGTCATATAGTTAAAATTTTTATTTTATTAAGTAACTGTCAACAATGACGGGTCTGTATCTATATTGTTATCTTCAAACAAAGGAGCTGTACATTATATTTGGACATAATTAATAATTCAAAAGACAAAATGCAATTATCTTAGTTGAACCTAATTAAATTTTGTCAATTAAGCTAATCAAAATTTTGCCTTCGTGGATCTATATAAAATTAGATTTAAAACTGTTAACTTGAAAGCTATTTTTCTTTTTTTAATACTTTTAATAAACAACTAGTTATAACATCATTAAATTAAATTTGTTTTCATTAAAAATGCGCGATGATTGCCTCGCTAAGTGAGCAATTACAAATACGAAATTAGTTTCTTGATAATTGAATCACCAAAGAAGTTATTTCATTAAGGTGTATTGTGGCGGTATTTCTAAGCCCTTCAACGCCCAAAGGCACGCAGATTCATTGTTCAAGGCAAGACTCGACATCACGCTAAAACCGCACAGAACAACAGAGCCTTTAATTAAAAATTTTTTACTTTCCATAAAAATTGCAAGATTCTTATTGTATTAAGTTAGAAAATGGGCGAGTAACTTTGGCCCCTTAAATTTTTAACACTTCCTTTCATTAAAATAACGAAAAACTAACTAAATATTAAACGGTTAAAAAAGAAATTTCGCACAGTACTTTGCCAAGCATACTCTTTAATAACTGCGATTAGCTTCCCCCTGGCCGAGCAGTATTATCTCCTAAATTCCAAAAAGATATCCAGCCCATATAAAAAAAAAATCCACGCCCGGCTTCCGGTAAATCCGCCCGGCGGAAAAGTACAACCAGCTGCGAAAACGAACGACCGGCGAAAATCGCTTCGGGATCCGAAAGAGCAGAGCAGCAGCGCCGCGCGGGCAGAGGCGCGTTCTCATTTGCCTCGCGAAGATCAATAAGCGCGCCGCTCCCACTTACGCGCCGGCCGCTGCGCTCCGCGCCTTTCGTTCTCGCTTCCGCGCCGAGTTATGCGACTCGGCTCCGGAGCACCTTCCTCGTCCGCCTTGTTCACTCCGGCAGGAGGCTGCAAAGACAAAACAGCCGTAATTTAAGACGGTCAATAATGAGAACGTATGATCCACCGACAATGAGCCGATCTCCCCGATCATCCAGCCGTCTTGTCAATCTACTGCCCGGCGCAGCATCCATTTCATTTCAGAGAAGAATGCATATATCTGCAATAGCCAAAAACATCTTACTTAGCCAGCAGCTTGACACCGCAGAAGGCAAGGAAGATCTTACCTATAAAATGACACCCGCACCGGCTACGAGTCACTCTCCGTCGGGTTTCCAAGCTGCAAAGACGTATTTCAAATAAATAAGTGATCGCCACTTACCTCTGTGTGCTCGTAATATCCATAATTACCCACACCTCCCGAACCTGTAACTCAACTCGCGCGTACGCGCTCGATTGCCCCGCGACGGAGGGCCGCGCTGGCTGTCGTTTCGAATGCTTCGCCGCTCGCTGGCGATCTCGTTCGAGGCTGCGCCGAGATCTGGTCGGGTGTCGCGACTGCTCGTCGATATAGATTTCGGTCGGAAAAAATTGCGTCCCTCTTTTTACGGAGCGCGACTTAATTTAACATGCGGATTTATTTATTTGTCGAAAGGTTTTCGGTGTACAATGTCGAGTTTTAGCAAATTTTTTTATTAAGATTTCAAAATAAAAATAATTTCTTTTTAGAATATAGTTAGAATTTCAAAACTGAAATTACTTAAAATCTTTTTAAAATTAATTAAAATTGTTAAAAGTCATTTGAAATTTTCGTAGAGCTTCAAAAGGCCGACAATAAAAATCCAATTTCATCAGCCATCTCCACACCGAGCGACGAGTTTCCAAGTGTAAACTCCTGCACGTTCCCTCCTCTTCCGGTACAGCTTCGGCGTGGAGACGCTCGCTAATTTATTAGGCTGACTAGTCCGAATACGGCGAGAGAGAGAGAGAGAGAGAGAGAGCCGCGCAGTCCCGCTTGATAGCGCCCCGGGACGATTCGCCAAATAGCTGCGAGTAAGTGGCGGAGCTCGCGATACTCTTTCGCGCCGGCCGATTTCCGGCGAGCCGCTGCAGTTCATTCGGCCAGCCGTGGCTTATCTGCGGCTGCTTGCCGCCCGGCGGTCTGCACTTAACGTTTTCGGGGGGGGGGGGGGGACGGATTTGCGGGCTTGATTAGTCCCGAGCTGCTAATTAAATCGGTGGCTTTCTAATTTTGCACGCGCTGCAGTGGGCTCAGCGTTTATCAGCCGAAAAATTTCCGATTCGGACTTTCGCCTGTAAAAGTTTATTTATATCCGCTTTACTTCTGTTTACAGAAAATGCTCTTAGTTGACAGAAAATCAATACCATCTTCTTTCCGCAATAACAGTTAAAAGGAAATAAAACACCCGGCTCTTAGAAAGAGAAAATTGTTTCAGGAAACTCCCATAAACTTGGAAAAAAATCAAGCACGCAGCGGCCGCGCTAAACAACAAGACAGGATGAAAATTACTGCACGAATTAAATTACAATATGCATTGCAATAAATTTACTTTCCTATTTTTGTTCCGAATAAAAATTTATAAAATAAAACGGCCTATAAAACACTGCTTGATTCTAAATAAAAACATAAAAAAATGCTTAAACGGTCTCCGTCTGCACTTCGCAACGAAAACGAGAATTTCAACAAAAAATACGAAACATTCCAAACGAGCCGAGCTTTGCCGAGTAAACCTCCATTTTCCCGCTGATTGAAACGTTAAGGAACGAATAAATTCTCAAATGCATCAATCCGCGAAGAGGGCTCATGACTCAGCCTTGCCCACGAGCACACAGCGAAACAAGAGAACCGCCACCGCGGCGGCGCCACCCATAAACCTCTCCCGCGAAGAAACGGCCCGAGGTCAAGAAGAAAGAGAAAAAAAATCGAAGAAAAACAATGCATATGCACAGGAGAAATTATAGTGATCCGCGCGCCCTTATCTTCGCATAATCGCGGGGAAGATAAAAGGGAAGCGGTCGGCTCGCCAAAAAGAATTGCGCTGCCCCTCTCGTGGAAGCGGCTGCGGCGTAAGATCGACGCGCATAAACACGCCCACGCCTCGGAGCCGGTCTCTCGCCGGGGCGAATCGATTGCGCTTCGAGAGTAGCTCCGACGTGCACTCGCGCGACGAGTTGCGAGATTCGACGGTCTCGCGCCGATCGAAGGGCGAATGATGCCCCGTAATGCGACTGCCGCGGGGATTCCCCGGGGCACTCGCGGGACGGGCTTTCTTTTATTTAGCTGTTTTTATCGTGACGAAAGAAATCGTTTGCTCGACTTTCTGCGCGACTTTTTGTCGAGATGCATTCTGTTGGCAAGTTCATTTTTCAGGGAAGGCCGTTCGTTCATTTTTCTGTTTGCTCGTTAATCCTCTTCACCGAGCAATCAAATCCTCGCGGACAAGAACTTTCAACGACGCGCGCATTTTTATTTCCAAGGAATAAATTTCCCATCAGCGCGTAATAAAAAGTCCCCGACAAAAAGAACTAAAAAAAAACCACCGTCCAATCCCCCGATCGAACCTCGCTCCGTCGGAAGCGAAACTAAAGGGGCATCCAACTCCAACCGTCGCGGAAGTGGGTCAGGCAAAAAACCGCCAGTCCTCTCGCTTCCCCGCAATCGGCAAGTGTCACCGCGGCAAAGCGCACTAAATATATCCCCGATCCCCTCGGGGATCCGTCTCCTGGATTTATCAAACGGACGCGCATTAGGCTAAACCGTCTTCTCCGTGAGAGCGCGGAACGGAGAGAGAGAGAGAGAGAGAGAGGAGAGGGCGCCGATATAGTATTCCGGGCTCAAAGGCGTCGGCCGCGCGCAGCCCGCTTGGAAAGCCGACGGCACGCGCGTGAATCATCGCAGCGCGCGAGAGACTTTCTCAAGACGTTTCCTCGCTGTTTCTTTTCCTCTCTTTTCGTCCGCTGAGACACTTCGTCGGCTTGCTTCTCGCTCGTCGTGAATATTCGACGGGAGGTGCGCCGGCGCGCTGTTTCAGGGGAGCGCGAGGTATTGTGGGTCACGGACGAGCGTCAGGGATGCCGATCTGAAAAGCGATTCTCGGGCGTCGAGGTCTGCCGGGCGCAGGATAACGAATGCGCTGCTTGTTGCTGCCTTTTTTTTCGAACGAATCGAAACGGACGGAAGGGAAACTGGCAAGTGAAATATTCAAAAGTCGAGCTAATCGGATCGATTGAGAGGCACACTTTGTTCTGCGATAAATGCATCGTCAAAGGAATTTGTATTAAGGTCTTTGTACTTGTGCCTGCGCGAATTTCATTATTACTAATTTTTGCATACTCTTTCAAAGGAAGTAAACAATAATTTGCGCAGCGTATGAAGCAATCTACCTTTAACCGAATGACATAAGGATTTAATGACACGGTCTCATTTTCGTCGGCGGCGTACGGGATTTATACCGCGCGGCGTGCAATTATACAATAAAACGTTATTAAGTTCGCTCGCGAGTAAAGCGACACTCATGCAAATTTATTAATAACGTAACGATCGCTTGCAAAACTCCTCAGCCCCGCGCGAGCCGCCGCGGCAAATACCCGAAGATTTTGAGCTGCTCAAACGGAGAAAGTAGAAAGTGCCTCGCTTGCGACTCAAGGACTTGGACTTCTTGCGCCGCTGAAAAGCAGTCTTTCGGCGGAGCAGTTTTTCAAAATTTAAGCGAGACATTAACGATAAAGGCTGCGTGTTACAAAACGTACTTGTATATTTCAGTATTTATAAAGTTTACGAGTCGATTAATAAAAATCTTATTTCCCCGTAACAGTAATTTTTGCCCGCCGAATCGTACAAAAAAACGCGACACCGAGTAACTAAACTCCAAATTCGCCAATTCCACAATTTTAGGGGAAGCTCAAAAAAAAAAAAAAAAAAAAAATTGAAAAAACGAGATACCGATAAAAGAAGTCATATTCCCCGCACGCGGCCGCTCGTATTTCATGCTTCGAGGTGCGAGCGATCGCCGAGGCCTCTGCGTCTGATTTATCGGAAACTGCTCTCTCTCTCTCTCTCTCTCTCTTTCGTTCGCAGCTGACATTCAAGAAATACGCCGCGGTCGCTCAAACGCGAAAATCGCGCTTTCCGAACGTATGCCTTCGTTTCGCCTCGGAGCCGGCAGCAGGTTTGCGCGCGCGCGTCGACGGTTTTTTTCTCCAGCTCCCCGGAGCTCGCGCTTGATTTTGCTTGCATTATTTATGGGATGCAGAAAGCATTCCGGGCGCAAGGATTTGTTCGGCTTTTGTTATTGGAACGCCGGTGGAACGACACGATTGGGAGAACGGGGGGTTTATTTTTCTTATGCTTTGAAGCTCTTTGAGGCGGTAATTTTGCGGGTTAACGGAGGGCAATCTGTTCTGGTGAGTGGGAGCTTAAATTTTTCGTGACCCGTAAATGCGTGAAAATGAAGCATTTATATATATTTTATGAAATAAATGTATAGATATTTTTGCGTCCACTTAGTCGTTTCGACTTTCGAGTGAAAGTTTGTCAACAAATTCCTCGGTTGCATTCCGTCTTACCCACCTCTTGGTTTAAAACATCAAAATAAAGCAGGACAATCTAAAAATAAAAGAATAAGGAGAAAAACAAGTTTTGATGGCTTTATTTTAAGATGGAATTAAATGCCGGTAAAATTCAGTAGCTCGCAACCAAATAAGCGCGGCAATGTCGAGTAAAAAGCAATTTTTTTTTTTTTGCTCAAAAAAGTTCTCTAATAAAACGCCGGCAGCGCGTCGGGAGTTTTTCGCTATATTAAAACTCCGGACTCGCTACCTGGACTCATCAAAGTGCGCGCTGCCGTGATTGGCCCGTTGAAAGAGGATTCAATTTTATAGTTTCTGCTTGTCAATTTTATTATTCTGCATGATAAGGGATAGTTTTTGTTTTGAATAATCTTTTATGATTGCATCTATTTTAACTTTGCCTTAATAAGGTTTACATTATGCATTTAAAATAGATGAATCTTGTTGCGTCATTCGGTATTCGTTAAAAACAACACGTACATGACAGATAGAAGCTACTAACTCTTCTCAAACAAGTTTCTAAAGAACGTAAATGTCACGTGAACTGAAAATAAATCGAATTGTATAATAATAACTTTCGATTAATTACGATGCTCTAAGCTTTAGTAAAATAACACACGTCTAAATAAGTGAACATGATAATTTCATAGGTTTATTAGCCGAGCTATCCCCATAACTTTTAACATTATACCTTAATTGCATATTATTTTGAACTTTGGTTTCTCTATGGATAAATTAAAAAGAAAAGCAAAATCCAATTGGAATGTTTTAAAGTATAATACTAATGAGTATAACAGAAATCAGGTATTTATGAAACAATCTTTAAAATATAGTTTCATAGAAGAAGCAATTGCTTTGTAAGAACAAAAAATAGAAGTTAATTTAAAAATGTTAATTGACATTTGTAGTATTGGAACTAATTTTCATAACAATTAAGTTTGGAAATTGGATATTGTATTAATACACTTATAACGAGCAATAAAAATAAATGAAAGAATTAAACTTCCATTCAATGAAGGTAATTTATTTTACACGAAAGTCTGTATATTTTACAAAAAAAGTTATAAAATTAGAGTTTACACCAAATTAATATTAACCATTGTTTTCAAAAGTAACGTTTTAATAACTACTTGAAGAAACACGCAACATTTTATTATACTGTTAGATCAATATCACCCCCAATAATTAATACAACAAGATTTTACGCAACCTGCTACAAAAACAGCCAGAATCGGTAAATCACTTACTTCTCCACGAGCAGCACAAAAACCGACAGCCTGCCCTCGGCTTATCTTAAAAGCCGCAGTTCCAGCTTCATTAACACTTCCAGCGCTACACATGCGCGAAGCGTCGGACCGGCAAAACAAAAAAAAAAAGAGGCTACGAAAAAATTGTCACCGCTAAGCTGCCTTCAGGGACATTCTATGAATTCCGGAGATTCCCGTCGCGTTGCTCGAGCCTCGCGAGAAGATTCACCGGCTCGCGTTGCGAAATCCCGAAGGCCTCCGCTGCAATTCCGTATTCGGAGCTCGTGCGCGCGCTCGTGTACTCCGACATCTCGGTCGGAAGACCGATGAAAAATGCCGATAAGATTTTTATTTGAACATTATAATGCCCGCTCGGCTGCTGCGTTTAATAACATGAATTATTAAGCTACGCGTCGATTATTCAATTATG
Source organism: Ormyrus thymus (assembly GCA_035582935.1). Classification (NCBI taxonomy): domain Eukaryota; kingdom Metazoa; phylum Arthropoda; class Insecta; order Hymenoptera; family Ormyridae; genus Ormyrus; species Ormyrus thymus. Next base: position 9,890 of record JAWWEM010041365.1, read on the forward strand.
AAGGCGTTGATAAATCAATCTAAAAAGTAATTGTACTATTTGCTTGGTTACAGTTGATGTCTATCTCTTAATGCGCCGATGAAAAGCTAATTATACTTTTAATTAAGAATTGATTAGAGCACACTCGCTGCCTCTCTCAAACATCTCATTTATTTCCTAGATCAATTTCAAGCGCAAACAACTGACGTTGTATATACTGCCGTACTGTACGAAATATTTTACTTCTACACGACTAATCCCGATCTTTATTTTTGTTCCAGGTGAGTTCGTACATTCCATCCGCACTAAACCCCGATATGCCGTCAAGTAAGTCGTCAATCCACTCTAACTAAAAACCCATCCGAAAGTCCACCCGGACCCCCCAGTCCGACCAGCGATCCGCTCGGGGACGAATCAACGGCGAAACGCCGCGAAAGCTCGCCGCTGCAGACTCGGCCTCGGGCGGCCGATAACGTCTTGGCGCACGTGCAGTGCGCACAAGTCGGCGCAGGCGCAGAGAGCGACGCGGACGAATTGTAAAATCCGCTCTTTCTCGAGCCGGTCGCTCTCGGCGCGCTTCCCGATCGGCCGCGCGACACCCTTGAGCCGGCTGCGGCTCTTCTTTTTCTCTCTCTCTCTCTCTCTCTCTCTCTCTCTTTCCCGTCCGCCGCGGCGGCTTATGTCACATTATGACGCGAGGCCGCGATTCGTCCGCCGTCTCCTGATGAATGAAGAGCCCCGAGAGATTTAGTGCTCGCGGGAGGAGCTGCTGGTGGTTTTTTTTTTCTTCTTTCGCTTGCTTGGCTTTGGGTTTCGGTCTTCGGGCTTGGGCTGTTTCTTTTTTAAGGGGCTTTTTTTTGTTCGCTGCGTAAACAATGACGAGATTTACTCGTTTTGACTTTGGTGTGGCTTTTCCCGATTATTTTCGCAGATGATGCTTTTGTTATTTTTAAGTCGCTCGATTGAATACTATTGTTTACGTTAATTGAGCGAGTAATGATACCATTGTTGAAATCGTTTACAAGAATTATTATGTGCTTCAAATGATTTATCGCGCGCAGTGCTGCCTTTAAAGCTTTCGAGGCCTTGGGCCAAACTGTCCTCGGAGCCCCTGCAAGGAATTTAATTGCCCGAAAATATACCAATATTCGGCATAAAGCTGCTTCTAACAGGGAAGTAAAGCTCGTGTTCTTCTCTCGATGAGGGTACGTTGGCGTCTGGGACAAGGGTTGTCCGCATCGTCAATATCCCTATAGATATTTATCTGGCTTACATAAAAAACGCACGGACTATACGTAAGATTCTGCGCTTTTCAAAGCTTCTCAGTTTTGAGAGATTTAATTGTTTTAGTAGAATTTTAATAACAACAAATTTTTTAATTTCATTTAAAAATATTGAATGCACCTCTAGACTGTCAATTTTTAAAAATCTAGAACAATTTTGAAATACATTTTGTCCCTCGTCCCATTTCTTTGCTAGAGAGTTTCTATTAAATATTGCCCTTTTCAGTTTAATTACATTAACCTTTCGGCATCGCCGTAATAATTATCAAATCATTATATCCATTCAACGAGATGCTTTTTAATGCTTCATTTTATGATGGATACGGTGTTATTTTAAAAATGGATCTGCTGTAAAAACGCTTCCTGTTTATTTCAGCAGCGGGCCTATTTATTTCTGTCAATCTAAATAAACCAATAATAAATATTCAAGTATTTTTAAAATAAATATTATTCTTCCTCGTTATATATAATCCATCTTATTTTCTTATAAAAAAAAACCAAATACGAAACGACGACTGCGTATTTTAATATACGCGGGATATCTGTCGAGGTAAAAATAGACGGAAACTAATGGAAAACCGAGAGATTTTCTCGAATTTTCAAAGCGATTCAAAAATATCCGGAGAAACCTTTATTACCTGACGCCGCGGCGCGCGCGTTTCCGCTTTATTTATGAACCTCTCGCCGGTATTTCGGAGGCTATCAACGATCTTATGTCACGCCCTGAAAATGATTTTTATTTCTTTTTCATGGAGGCACGAAAGAGTATGGCCGTAAAAATTATCGCTCGATTAAAGTCGCGACGACGCCCTGCGCGTTTAGCGCACGATGTTCGCATTATAATAAATAATCGACTAATAAACATGTTTGCATGTATCGGTAAATGCGCAAAAATGCTCGCACGTTATTCTTAATTGTATTCGTGGCGCATTTCAGTATTCTAGAAAATTCTTTTTGCGACAGCATTCAGTTTATTACAGTCCAAAAAACTTGTTTTTTGGTCCTCTTTGGGTTCGAAGTGTTAATGAGCTAAACGTATTTTACATAAACTAAATCAAAATCTCCCGGCAATATTTTTTGTAAATTAAAGTAAAATATCATTTTACCATATTTTACAATAGGACCTTAATGTTCTAGATTTTCCAAACAAAACTATTATCATTCTGCAGATAACAATAAATTCAGTTCCGAATGATTGCAGGGATATTTTTAAATTCTCAGCTCCATCCGAGATCCTATAAAAATGTTTATAGTTAGCCCACATCGCGCCGAAATATATACGCACGAATGCGAAGACGCCTCTCGAGGTCAAGGACACGGAACGTAAAAAGTTGGCGGGGTGTCTTCGCCCGCGGCATTCCCATTTGCTTTTTGCACATCGAGAAGCCGCTCTCGCTTGTTACTTTTATCGTTGCTTATTTAAGGAACTAATTGGATTTGGGCACAATTTGATTTTATGGTTCCGTCCCGGTATGAGGTAACGTAATAATTTTGCGCGCGCATCCCGAGCGTCGAAATAATGATTGATGTTTCCATTAATTTTGGCCTTTATTTCAAATCTTTTATCGCCAGCTCTGACTGGTATTGCTTTTGGTAATGGTTTTTTGTTGTTATTATGAGTGACGTAATTGAGCGATTTTTTAAAATCGTTTTTGTTTCGAGAGGATTGGCAATTAATGTATAAAATTTAAACTAATACGATTTTTTCGTAATTAAATACAATTAAAATGAGTTTGTAAACGAACTCTGCAAAAAATTGCCATATTTATAAAGTGTATATTAATGTTAACTCTCTTTGGGCCGCGAAACAGCAGAATTTCTGTTTACGAAAAAAATGGTTGAAGAATAAAAGTGTTCATTAAGCAGTTCTTTCACGCTGGAAAAATGCGCAGTGGACGTGAAAAATGTAGCAACAGTAAATATTGGATTAAATAAAAGATAAAAATAAAATATATTTTCTTTAAAAGATGCTCAACAAAACATGGGTGGAGAATGAATTTATTACATATTGTGAAATTTATTCACATTTTAATAAAGGATTAAAATAACACATAAGGATGTAAAGTAAAACAATAAAAAATAACATGCGCATATTTGTAACAGTCTAAGAGATTTTTTAAATCAAACATTGTAAGTATTAGACGTTAACATTTCATTTAAACAAACTATGATGCTATCCATTAAATAAAAATTATAAAGCTCTTTTTCTTGCTCTTAATTATTTTTGCTAAAAGTTTGGCTCGATACTTTATAATGCATATAAAATAAGTATACATTTCGATTAAAAACCGCAAAATTATTAGAATTCTATACAGCTTATAAATTCCATCTTTAATTAACGTAATACTCTGCTTCATTCATACACGGAGAAAAATTTTCTAGAAAAAATTACAATAGTACATTTTAATTTGATCACAGACTGTAAAAATCCGAAAA
>JAWWEM010041376.1:0-13585 GCA_035582935.1 Ormyrus thymus
AAACTATTATTAATTTAAATTTCTATTTTAGAGGTCATTTAAAACCATGGCAACGATGGGTATAGAACCCCCTTAACCAATAAAATTCTCGAGGTTCTGAAGCTTCAGTCCCTTTATGCTGATGTCTTAAGTGTCCGCGAGATTAAGCATCGTGCTGTGAACATCCTAGCTGGCTCCCAAGAATGCCAGAGCCAGAATTCATCGCATTTAACACAGTCAAAGCGCAAATCTTTTATAGTTCAATTTAAATCTTCCACTATACAGCAGCGCGTTGTACACGTTAAGCGCCGCCATGGGCCCATTAAGCACTGTGATCTTGTGCAAGGAGGATCTTCAAATACCATCAGTCTTTTTGAGATGCTACCCCTGGAGCTTCACCAGTTGCGTCTTGCTGCCAAAGAAAAATGCATTACCGCAGGCTATAAGCATACTTGATTTTAAATGGAATGATTTACGTGCGCAAAACTGAAAACTCAACTGTTATTCCCATTTCTACCAAAAGTGATCTAAATAACATCATCTGAAATTTAGAAGAGCCATGTCGTCCACCTGCTGCAAATTCTCGCCACTTTATACGTATTGCTCAACTCAATGCTAATTCTCTGCGTGAGCATTTCTCTGAAATCTGCAACTTCATTGATAGTAAAAATATTGATATTTTATCTATTTCAAGTCCTGGTTTACGCTCGATTTATCTGATCATGCAGTTCTTATTCATAATTATAATTTCGCTCGGAATGACCGAGGACTCGTTCATTTAGCTCCAAGCTCTCGCAGAGCTTACGTTCAAGGTGGTGGAGTGATAATCTACGTTCGAAAGGATTTGAGATTTAAGGTTTTGCATAAATCGTCGATTAAGAATATTAACGAAGTTGAATATATTATCATGGATTGCACTGCTAATGACAGATCACTTTTTACTCGTATCCGTATATCGCCGGCCTAAGGGCAATTTGCTTACGGCCCTCTTTCAGTCTATCCATGAACTCTCTCACCGTTATTCTCGACTTATTATACTTGGTGACTTTAACTCAGATCTTCTCAATAACAACTACTACAGTCAAAATTTGAAGTTACTTATCCAAGACCACAGCCTTCATGTTGTACCTTTCGCAGCGACACATCACACCTCACATTCGGACGCTTGGCTCGACTTATTTATCACTGATTCGCCAGATTTTATATTATCAACTGAACAATCAGCTGCTCCCTTTATCTGTGGGCATGATTATTTTATTTTTGACCTTACCATTAAGAAGCAAACAAACTGTTGAAAATCGAGTTCGCCATAGAGACTTTAGAAACTTTTAACCAGTGGGATTTACGGAAGATTTTCGTGGCCTTATGTCTTCATCTCGATTCTCAGAGTTTATTGATCTGGATGTCAACGAGATGCTGCTGCGATTTCAGACTATTGCCGCCGACCTTCTGGATCATTATGCATCATTTACCGAGCGAGTATTCCACCGAACCCCTGCTCCATGGGTTAATCCTCAACTGCGCGAACGGTGCAAGTTACGTGACCGGCTCTATGCGAGAGCCAAGAGATCAAAGAGTCAAGCTTTACTAGCTCAATATCGGCTCATCCGTAAGCAGCTGAAGCGTGACATCGCTGCAGCTCGTGAATCCTACATCACTGAAAAGATCTTCTCGATTTCCGACCCATCGAAGAAATGGTCTATTTTATCTAAGTCTGGCATAGTTGGTGAGCGCTCGAATTCGGCCCTTTCAACGTTCACGGCAAGTGTACTAAATGCACATTACGCTTCTGTTGCGACTGCCCATCCGCTCTGCACTGCACTTGACATCTCTAACATACTGAGCGTACCTCTTAATCTGGACTCTCCTATTTTTGAACTGGGTCGACTAGATTATGTCCAAGTATTGCAGGTTTCATTGGCTATGGTTACTAAATGTAGGGGTCGAAGTGTTGATAACTTACCCATTAGTTACTTCAAGGATGTGCTAGCTCCAGTGGCTAATTACATGACAGATATATTCAACACTTCGTTATCTACTGGAGTCTACCCAGATATCTAGAAGCAATCCTTGATAGTGCCTCTCAACAAGGTATCGAAGCCTTTATCTCCTTCCGACACCCGGCCTATAGCGAATATCTCACATTTTGCTAAGATTCTCGACAAATTTGTTGCGAGTCAATTTCTTGATTATCTCGAGTCGTCCAGCCTGCTCAAATCGCGTCAATCTGGGTTGGGTTTCGCAAGTTATACAGCACGCAATCTGCCTTAATTCGAATTACAGATGATATTAGGCGCGGCATTGACGATGATAAGATAACCATACTAGTTTTGTTCGATTTTCGCAAGGCCTTCGACACTTTGAAGCATTCGACCTTATTACGAGCCATGCGGAAGCTAAATTGCTCCGACAAGTTTATTCTATGGATTTGGTCATATCTTTCCAACAGATCGCAAGCGATCGTTGATCAGCAGGGTATAATTTCAGAGTTCCTCGAGTTGACATCTGGTATTCCTCAGGGTTCGAACCCTGGCCCTGTAGCGTTCTTGGTATTTCTAAATTCGATTATTGATTGCTTGAAGTTCTGTGCAGATTCTTGCATGCTTTTCGCAGACGATCTCCAGATATATCTGCAATGCAAGCGGAAGGATTTGCCCCAGTGCATTTCAATGATTAATGCTGATGTCCATCATGTTGCTGATTGGGCCAAAGAAAATGACCTTCAGCTCAACATTACTAAAACTAAGGCCATTCTATTCGGGTCTAATCAACACTCGATGAGGATTGACCCCTCTATTTTACCACCTATCTTGATGTACGGATCTCCCATTCCTATGTTTAAATCTATTAAAAACCTTGGAGTCTGCATGACTGATGATCTCAGCTGGAATAATCATATATCTCAAGTTTGTAGCCGTATACATGGTGTTCTAAAGCGTTTGCGGTTTCGAGCTAATTTTCTGAGCCATAACTTGAAAAAGCAATTAGTTATGGCTCTCATTCTGCCGCATTTCGACTATGCGTGTCTCGTGTATTGCGATTTGACTAGTTATTTAGACACTAAGCTGCAAAGATTGCAAAATATCTTAGTTCGTTTTATATTTAAGCTAGACCGTGATGCTGCCTTGAGCAGTTATTATAATCGTTTAAAATGGATGCCATTAGCCATGCGCCGTAAGTATTTCATGGCAGTAACGTTGTTCAAATTGTTTAAGGAAGAGTAACGTATGTATTTGTTCGCTCTCTTTCCATTACTTAACCCCGATATTCGGCGCTCTGCTAGGTCTCTCACCGCAGCTGGTTCATCGGCATTCGCGATGCCCACACCCAAGACCGCAACGTATGAGAAATCATTTACTCTTCTAACTATGAGGATGTGGGACTCACTAACGGATAATATAAAAGAATCCCCTTGTGTATTATGCTTTAAGACTGCTATATTTAAACATTTGTATACCGATAGCCTTTTAATGTAATACATCTTTTACCATGTATATATCCGTCAGGTCATACGAAACGTTTTAACTTTTTGCATATGGTTTGTATTTAGATTATTCTTATTAGCTAGTCAAATTACGTTATTATATGTATTTTCCAGTATCGGTGATCTTATTTCTTGTATCTGCGTAGCACCTACTAAATTATAATGTTATGTCTACTGTTATTACAACTTCCTTATCATTTTTGTATAAACTCTTTGTATATATTATTGCTTACTCCTATATGGCTCTAATTGGGCCTTAGCAAAATAAAGTTATTTTCAATCAATCAAATCTCTCTCTCTCTCTCTCTCTCTCTCTCTCTTCTGGTAAGTAGACGCACGCTTGTTTTGCTGCTCTACATTATATTGTATCGCTGGCGTACTTTCTCACATTTTTGGTGAATTCAAGTGTTACAGAAAGACGGGCAGCGACTCGCCTGACGTATTCTGCTATAGTTCTCTATAGGTAGTGCGCTTAATGAGTCGAGAAACCCCCAAACGTTTCTTCGTATATTAACCTCACTTTGGCGACATTTTGGCTTGCTCTTCTGCGCGGACCCGGAGGATCAACAGTGCGTGCGCTCACCGAAGATTTCCTGCGAGAGCGAGCTTGGCAGGCCGCGACCGCGGCGCCACTAACTGATTATGCCGCCGAAGTGGCAACGTACGGAATATGAAGAGGGAGATGATCCTCCGCTAGCAGCTCTCCTGTCGGTCGAAAAGGTAAATAAGATTGTGGTACGCTCCTCGGATGGCTAAGCTCAGAGAAAGCAGCTGACTGATAAATTGTGCGCGGCGATCGGCGATATTTTTGATTCATTTTACACTCTTTCAAGCGCTTATCTATGCAAACTCACCGCGGATAGTGTTGCTGTGAATCTCAAAGATAGCCTGGCGCAAACTCGTGATAAAGTTGATCGCATTGCAACAACCTTGGCCACTTTTTCGCCCGCGAATGATACAAATGGATCCGCGCGTTCTTTTGCCAGTGTCCCGTCACATAATAAGCCATCCGCGCCATCGAAAGTGCGAACTTACGCCGTCAGCATAAATCGTGGCAAATGTTTTCCAATACTAGCGAGTGAGCGCATTATAATAGGTCCTCGGGATGATGTTAAAGATATATTTGCATCGTCCAAAGCGACGAAAGACACAGTGATGAAAATTATCGACCCAGTAGCTACCAAAATTCGCCCCAATCGTATTATCTTCAGTTAAAACCGATCTCAAAATGAATCCGCGTTCTTAATATTCCGGTCGATCTCACTGGTGAAGATATAATTAAGTGTATCGCAGAGCAAAACTTCTCGGACGTAAAAATGGAAGATTTTAAGATAATATATTTATATCCAGCCTACAATAAGAAACTCCGCTCTTGTGTCATCGAAACACAACCGGAGCATAGAATTAATTTACTTAACCGAGGCAAAATCAACATTAGATGGTTAAATCAACATTAGGTTGCAATGCTACAATTGCCAAGGTTTCGAGCATATTGCGAAGGAATGCAAACATAAAGTCTGCTGTAATAAATGTGCACTCGAGCCCTCCTCAAACACCTGTACTGCGAAAAATAATTTCAAATGCGTAAATTGTACGACAGCTAAATATACGCTTGTCAATCACTCTGACGCTTAACACCGTATGGTGTTTGCCAAGGGAAAGGGGCGAATGCCTCGGGGCGTTGTATCAGTCGAGGAGAGAGCGCTCTAAGAGCAGGCGCTCTGTATTGCTCCAGCGATGAGTGCGTGTCGGGTGACGCACTGGATGCAGTGGGAGCGTCTCGTGGCTGCGCTCAATGGGAGAGCGCTCGATGCGGCGTTCGGTGAGATGCTGCACTTGGTGGAAGAGTCGATCGAAGTGAAGAAGCGAGTGGTCTGTAGCTCCGCGATGGCGAGTCCCTCGGTGCCAGTCACTGGGACTGTTGTCCACCCGCTGAGGCTTCTACGTTGCGTAGTGGGAGGGCAGAGCACTAACCCCACTACGTCGACCCTTGGAGCGGGTCTGGACGAGAGTAAGCTCGCCCACCTAGTGAAGGCTACACCACCCAGTAGTAAGGAGGGAAGTTCAGAAGGAACTTGTTTTAAAAATGGGGGTACTTGCTTTACACGAAGTGCATCCCTTAAAAAGCGGGAGTTTAGTCTTCCGCTGGCAGAAGCGCCCTATGGTGATGGAGAGCGCTCTCTGGTTTGGCGCTAGATGAGATGTGGCGAGAGAGCACCCTGTTTGCTCTGGTGCTTGAAGAGAGGCGAGAGAGCGCTCTGCTGCCTTGGTGCTTGAACAGACGAGAGCGCTCAGTTGCTGCCCTCGTCGGGATGTTTGGAGACTCCGACGACTCAGGCGTCGATGAAGTCAGCTCGTGCGGTCCGTTGTACAAAATGCTGGATGAAAGGACGGGGATTTAGTTGTTTGAGGGTAATAATAAGAAGAATTATTTATCCCTTTCAAAATTGCTTTATTCACTTAACGGTAAGCTCGGTACAACCTTGCCACATCTGCAGAAAGATGCCTTATTGGTGATAAGCGGTTGCTTGGTTAGCGAGGAAAGGGTGGGGTCGTCTCTAACGCGCGTGGGCTTGGAGCGGCGGGAAGTTCGAATTGCCGAATTCGCGTTTTTACATTATTTTAAATTAAAAACTAGGCGCAGGGCTTAAAATTATTATTAACTAGTTAAATAATATATGTATATGTATATACATATATTATTTAAATAATATTTAAATATATTAGTTAAATAATATATGTTTTGTCTCGGAACTCCTCCTTTCGGATTTGCTCCGTGTATATTTGGGAAGGGATTAATAAATAAAGAAAGACACAATTTTGAGAGCCAACAAAAAGATTTTACTTGGGCTCACCAAAAAGAGAGGAAAAAGCCTTTCGGCATAAAAAACCTCTGAATTTTTTCAAAAAACACATTCACACAAACTAGAAACGGGGTGCACTCCCGAACGAAATATTAAGCGCTTTACTAGATTGCCGGCAAATTTTAAACTAGAAATGGCTGCGCGACAGCCAGATTAAACTAGAAACGACCAGACGCGTGAACGCCGGTCGAACATACTAGGGCTCTTAGCTCGAAGCTAAGAGCAACGCACAAGCGCCTTAAATGTCGAACATACTAGGGCTCTTAGCTCGAAGCCAAGAGCAACGCACAAGCGCCTTAAATAACTAGATATCTAATTGACTTAGATAAACTACGAGACGAATATAAAAATGGGATTTCGAATCCTTCACTTCCACGGGAGCGAAGCCGAGTGCCTTGACGAAGGCAATGCGAAATTCTCCGCGCGAGTCGTCAGCGACTTTCCGTTAACCCGGTTACAAAGGTACTGTCAAATTTTTCGGCGGTCAAGGCGCTCGTCTTCGCTCTCCCCACCTCGCCGCTCGGCGGTGCGAGCGCGAGCTATGCGCGTTGTTGCCGCGCGTCAAATTTTTCCGCCCATGCTAGACTCGCGACGCGACAATATATGTATATGTATATACACGCGGGTATCAACTCGGCGACCGACAAAACCAAATGCCTGATACTGCGCAATAAAATCGATCGCAAAATCTCTTCCATTAATTATGGTGGGTAATACCATTGACCATATTAGTGCAAATAAGCCTACTGCGCCTTTTTTCGAACGCGCAATCTCTCTCATTGCACATCACAGAAATCCAAAAAGTGGCGCTCGATAATAACATTCATGTATTCGGAGTCACTGAAACTCACTTGAAGCCCAGCGTTATTGAGATTCCGCACTTTAACCTATATCCAGTGGATCGCATTGGGAAAAATGGGGCTGCGATGCAATATATGTACATAAATCATTATCCGTGAAGGTATCTCGCTCTTCCCAGCCGGATACTTACCAAAAAAGACCTGAATTTTTGTTTTTAGAATTATCACTTGATCGTTTTAAGATTCTCTGTGGCGTTATCTACGGACCAGTTAAAGGTAGTTTTTGGTCCGACGTGGAAGAGACCATATTAAATTGTAACAATGCATATGACTGTACTTTTATCATGGGTGACTTTAATATCGACTGGCTCTCTAACTCGTCTACTCGCAACACCCTTTCTGACTCCTTCCTTAGTTGTCATTTAGAAAGACTGCCTTTTGCTCCGACAAACCACGAAATAAAAAATAATGGACACGAATCTCACACCGCCATTGACTAGATCTGTGTCTCTGACACTTCTAGGGTAACGTCTTATTGTCAAGAGCACATTCCACACACCTCAAACCATGACGTACTTTTTGCCTCTCTCGATTATTCCATTCCAGAATACCTTCCAAACCCTATTAGAAGGCGTTCCTACAAGAACCTGAATCCAGACGGACTCTTACGAGATCTAAGTGCTGTTGACTGGCGCTTTTTCGACCAGCTAAATGACGTTGACAGAAAGTTAAGTTTCTCACCGATGCTCTGACTGAACTCTACGATAGGCATGCCCCGTGGCGCGTTTTTGTTCCCCGTAAACCTCTTTTTCCATGGTTGACGCCTGATATCAAAAAGCTGATCAGCGCACGCAACAACGCTTGGAAAGCCTACAAAAGAGGGGGCGGTCCACCTACTCGCACTCGTTACAAAGTGCTGCGCAACTCAGTCCAAAAATCCATAAGGAATGCTAAACTCAACTTTTCAAGCATAAGCTACTCGACTGCAGTGGGTCCACTAAAATGTGGAAAATCGTAAGTGAGATTGGCCTTCTCCGCACCCCAAAAAGCTTGCAAATGCCTGCCAACTTCGATAGTTTCAACCGATATTTCATTGCGGCTAGCAATCACGATATACTCCACGATCCCCTTCCATCTACAAGAATCTCGCCGAATGCTCAATTTTATTTCAAGCACGTGTAAGTCGCAGATATCCTCGAAGCCGTCTCATTAGCACGTTCTAACGCTCTCGGGCCCGATGATATCCCTCTAAAACAACTTAAGGAATGTTTATCTGTAATCTTGAATCCGCTACTAAACATATTCGATATGTCGCTCCAATCAGGTGTTTTCCCATCCGAGTGGAAAAAGCTATTGTTTGCCCTACACCGAAGAAAAAATCTGCGCCTCAAATCTCTAATTTTAGGCCAATCAGTATACTTTGCTCAGCATCTATTTTAAAAGCAGTTGCCTTGAAACAAATTTCCAGTTTTGTATCCGAGCAAGGTTTGCTTGATGATTTTCAATCAGGTTTCAGAAAAGGCTACAGTACACACACAGCCATGACCAGATTAGTTGACGACTTCAGAATAGCCATAAATAGGGAGCAGGTCACGCTCGTCGTCGGGATAGACTTCTCCCAAGCCTTCGACCTTGTTAATATCGGACTTCTAATCGAAAAACTCGGTCTCGTGGGCTTTTCGGACCCTGCTTGCAGCTGGATTAGCTCCTTTCTATCCGATCGCTCTCAAGTAGTCACCCTCTCAGATGGCGAAGTATCACAACCCTTGAACCGGCTCTCAGGAGTCCCGCAGGGTAGTCTACTTGGATCAGCCTTCTTCTCAATCTTTATTAATGATTTACCACGCTTCTTGAGACACTGCCAACATCTACTATACGCTGACGATTTTGTCATTTACTACACCGCTCCGGTTTCAAAAACCAGCGATATCATTAATAAAGTCAACGAGGACCTCACCAACATCATCAATTGGGCTACCTTAAATGGGTTCATCGTAAGCGCAGCCAAAATGCAAGCAACTTGGATCGGACCTAGAGGATACTTGAAGCAGTTCAATGAAATTCCTGACCCTCAGACTCCTCATATCACCGTAAGCGGCCAGATCATAGAACCTAGCACGTCCCTTAAGGTTTTAGGGGTAATTCGGTTGCACGCTCTCGTGGAGGGAACAATGTAACATCACAGCTCGGAAAAGTTTCGGTGCCTTAGCGCGTCTCCGTAAGTGTCAAGATTACTTGCCAAATAGCACGAAACTACTCATTAAAACCTTGGTATTTCCTTACTTCGACTACTGCCCAGGCATTTTTCTTGAGCTCTCAAAAGAGCTCACCCTAAAGCTGAGTCAATGCAAGAATGCGGCATTACGTTTTGCTACTGGCACAAAAATCTACGAGCACATCACGCCCATTTATAACGACAAAGAAATCTTTATTTTCGAGGCTAGACGTTACTTTTTAGCTTTATGTCTACTTGCTTCAGTACTACGTACTCAAATTCCACCTTACTTATCTGAGCGAATCCAGCTTGCGCCTGCAGAAAAGCAGGGGAGTATGCTTAGATCCCCATATGAGGTCAGTATTGGTAAGTTCCGGTTAGAATTTTTGCGTGGCTCCTTCTATATAGGTGCAGCGTACTTGTGGAACCGTGTCCCCCAGACTCGCAGATTCGCAGTGTATGTGAGCGTCCGTGTTTTAAAACATTACTATATACGCATATTCTAGTCAAGAACGGCGTTTAATTGTGAATCTTACATTACTCACTGTGTATTATTTAACGTACGAAACATGTCTTCGTTTTATTCTTAGTTTTGTATATGTTTATCGTTTTCTCTATTTGTTTAGTAGCATTGGCAATAATTTTTACTATTTTTTTATTTTTATTTTTATATTTATTTAAGTTGTAACTGCGATAACTCTGTAAGTGGATTCGCTTCACCACGGCCGTTGAAGTTGTATTACGGGTATTTTACCTCTGTAAATATTTTTGTGGCTGGCTACTAAGGACCACGAGTCCTTAGTCAACAAATAAAGTAATCAATCGATCAATCTCTCTCCCTCTTTGGATCTCTCTGGATCTTCTCGCTCTTCTCTCCTTACGCCACGCTGGCTCAACCTGTTGAGCCGCGCGGATGTTGTGCTCGCGCAGAGCACAAGAACAAACACTGCTCTCACTTCCACTCTCTAACTCTCTCGCGGTCCCTCTATCGTGTTCGCACAGCTCGCACTCTTGCGAGGCGCAAGACTAAGCAAATCCCGGGACGCGCCGATTAAGTCGGCAGAGCGTAAGTATCTCTCAGCCTCGCGACGAGCGGCCGAACAATTGCCGAAAAGTGCCCCTACTCTAGGTGCACTCACACACCTAGAGATCCGCTCGTTGGTGCGGCTAAGTGCCCAATATTATTTGTGTTGTTAGTATTTGTCCGTCCGAGGAAGGCCGACCCTTCCTCAGCATAGATAGATAGATATTCATTAATTTGTAATGAGTATAAAAGATTTAAAATACAGTGAGCAAGTAAACAAAATAAAAATAATATAAAAATAAAAAATAAAAATAAAAATCAAAATATTGCACATGAAATCACAGCCATTACAGCCATCCTAATACTAAATAATACTATAAAATATTGCACATTATGATATCACAGTCATCCTAATACTAAGTAATACTATAAGTAAGTCAAAGTTGTTAAAATTAGTGATATCACATAAATGGTCACAGTCGTGTTAATGTTATTCTCAGTTACAAATACTTAATTTATGGCTAGAATACCTATCAGTCACAATCTAAGACTATTTACACTATTTACACACATACATCCATACATACATACACAAATATTTACAAAATCATTCATGCTATAAATACATTCATACCTTAAAAACTAGAGTGTATGCGGGACGTAACAATAATAACTTAACATTTATAAACCATCCAGTTCGAGGAAATGCCTCCGAATTGCAGTCTTAAACCTACTGAGAGAGGATAAATTCCTAATCTCGGCAGGCAGGGAATTCCAGGAGTGGTCGCCATGTACCTTAAAAGATCTTATACCGGTTTCAGTACGCATTAAGGGGAGCGCAAGGACGGACAGTAGAAATAATATTTTAGAAATAATACTCGCCGACGGCTTCCGAAATACCAAGCCAGCGTGCGATAAAGTCGCAGCGGCCTTAGCATTTCTGCCGTGTAAACATAAGACGTACGATCAGGAGTATCTACTAATGTAAATACTCCCGATTTAAGTACGAACTATAGCCTGGAATGTCGGGCCAGCTCGCAACAGAGTTGCGGCAGCCTTGACATTCTGAAATTGTAAATAGCGTACGGGTGATTGCTTCTACGCGAACGACGAGCTGCGAGCACACCGTCGCACGCTGCAGTCCGAGGCGACTATCATCCGCTTGTTACCAAAGGCGCTAACAAAGAAAAAGGTAAACTTTAAATGTTAACATAATTCATACGGTCATATACAATAATAATTCATTAGTCGCGTTAAAATTGTGTCTTATTAAAAACATTAGAATCACCTTTAAAAGGAGGTAGTGCGGTGGCCTCCTCGCGTTATATTTAAGTTTATTTTATCGTCAGTTCTAAGCACGCGCGCGCGCGTGTGTGTGTGTGTCTTCCGCGCGCGTAAGGCAAACACGTGTTATCAGGACGCACCTTCTGTACGTCCCTCTCCGCTTAGCGTCGGTGTGAGCGTTCCTCTCCACTTTTTTTTTTCTTCCTTATAGAGGTATCGACTTCAGGTCACGTCCTCGGGATTTCAAATACCGATATTACAAATCTCCGGACCTCTAGATTCGATCTCGGTCATCGAAAATTCCGGATTCTTTTTTGAGAAAAAGCCTCCGAAAAATTCCAGCTGACCGGGATTCGAACCAGCGCCCTAAGCGATGTTTGTCTTGGGAGGCGCTCAACTATACCGAATTAAAATTGTAAAAGAAGGGGAGGGGGTAACAGATTATATCCCTTTAGTCCCAGACAACATGAGTTTTACTTTTACCCTTCTTTTCCCAACAAATCCACTATCAAAGACAAGAGCGGCTACCAAGGTCCAACTGCAAAAGCCCGTACGGGGCGCGCAGCGCGACGCGGAGTACGTGTCCTCCGCGCACTCAATAGATACGATTACGTTACCCCCTTAGTCTCATCAATTACAGGCTCTAATTCGTAAGAAAAATTTTATTAAAACTTCATCTTGTTTGATTAATTTGTATTGCTATATTATTATAAATAAGGATTTATGACGACCGCGACAAAGAGGGAAGATTATTTCTTTAGTAAATGCGAGAAAGAACTTCTATTTATGACGACCGGTCGTCATAAACGGAAGTGCTCTCTCGCACTTACTAAAGAAATAATCTTCCCTCCTTGTCGCGGTCGTCATAAATCCCTATTTATGATAATATATATATATATATATACAGTTGGTGCTCGCTCTTAAAATATGACTACTTTACATAACATTTTAATACGTGATTTTAAATTCTTCAATGATCATTTCATTTTTATATTATGTTTCAAAAAATGCATAATGCGATGAAGGATTTTATCACGATAAAAACCGTATGTAGACGTCGCTGAACATTCTATATTGTAATTTGTTTAATGTCGTTTGAACGGCAGATTAAGTACGTTTTTACCATATTCGCGATATCTCCGTCATTCTTGATTACAGGTAATGCGCATTCACCGTAGATTGTTTCGCGCGTATTCAATTTGCTATTTTTACTATGATTTTTGATAAATAATTTTGATTAACATAAATAAAAAAATTAATAATATTCAAATGGGTTTGAGGCCTGACAAAATACTACTAGGAACTTACATCAAAACTCTTTCTCTTCTCAGTCACGGGCGAGATGTTATTTTGGTAAAAGATTCTCTATTCTAGAGAGAATTTTAAAGATTCCTAGTTGAGAGTAGTAAAGATAATTTAAACAGAAAAGAAAAGCTAGGTTTCAATATTTAAGTTATAAAATTAAAAGGACTGTTCTTTGTGTTTCGGACTCGGTATTGTCTGGTGGGCTCGTCAGAAGACAGACCTTTGCTCGAAAAATCAGCCGAAACTGACTTGTACTTTTACTAGAAAAAATGATAAATTTTTCGAGAATAACGAATTCTAAAAGGAAGTCCACCTGGTGTTATAAGTGGACGCACTAACGTTATGTTAGCAAAGCCGGAGCAACTAACCCAGACGGCGATTAAGTAATGATAAAATAGTTAGAATACAGCCAGAAGAAAAAATTAATAATATTCAAATCTTTAAAATTCTCTCTAGAGTAGAGAATCGTTTACCATAATAACATCTCGCCCGTGACTAACAAGGAAACTATCCCAGGCGTCCCTGACCAATTTTGATGAAACTGCAATATGTTGTAGTACATCGAAAAATAAGAGACACGTATTTTTTTTTTATCGGCCATTAAACACTTTTAAGGGATGAAATCCACCC